>SNQJ01S0080465.1:0-35679 GCA_010110895.2 Picea sitchensis | reverse complement strand
CATTTTCCAATGAGAATCTTTGGGGGATTCCATGAATCTGGAAACAAGGCTGGTTGCATACATAATGTCAGGCCTAGTTGCTGTAAGATAAAACAAACTGTCTACTAAGCTTTTGTACAGGGTAGAGTCCATTGTAGGGCCTTCATCTTTCTTGCTCAATTTTGTGCTTAGTGGTATGGGGTTTCTGCTGGATTGCATTCTTCCATGCATAATCTTTTGATGATGTCTGCTGCATACTTTTTCTGACAGACAAAAATGCCTTTGGTTGTCATGTGTCACCAGAGAACCAATTAATTCGTCTGTTGAAAACCTTGACAGATCCTTGGATTCAAGGATTGTTGTTACAACCATTTCAAATTTCTTTGGTAAACTTATGAGGATTTTCTCAACAATGTGTTGATCAGTGATGGTTTCACCAGTCAATCTGATTTGGTTCACGATGCCCATGACTCTGGTCATGAACTGATCCACATTTTCAGACTCTGTCATCCTTAGAGTCTCGAATTGCGTTCTCAAGGTCTGCAGTTTAATTGTTTTGACCCTGTCATTTCCTTGGTAGGAAGATTTAAGGATGTCCCAGGCCTGTTTTGAAGTACCAGCACCTATGATTTTTGAAAAAATCGAGTCATCCACATAATTTTGAATCCAAAATTTATCTTTATTTTCTCTGTTTCTCTGCGTTGCTTGAGCAATTTTCTGTTGATTAGTCATGGTGGACAGGTCTGCTGGATCTGGTTCCACATATCCATGATCCACTGGATCCCAACACTCTTGTGCTTGCAAGAAGAATCTCATTCGAAGAGACCAGAACTCATAGTTCTTTCCAAGAAGAACCGGACCCTGTGTTGGTCCTAAATTGCTAGACGCCGCCATCTTTTAAGGAATTCAACAAAACAGGAAAAAAAAAATTCTTACTTACCTGTCTCCTACGTGTAATTTGCAGTGGTTTCGGAACTCCGTGAGACCTTTGAACTCTCCAACTTCTGATTTTTGATTTTATTGATATTTTGAAGGGTTAAAACTCCCAAATCCAACCTTTTCTTAATGATCGAATGTCCTTGTCTTCTCGGGAGGAACGAATCCATGCAAATTACATTATTTCACTGTAAATTAAGTTAATTTAATATTACACATTTTAAATGTTTCGTTTCAACCAACCACGATTAAGCTTTATACATATGACAACATCCAAAACACTTTGTACATTTGGGATCTATTACTATTACTGTTTTTGTAATTTCTTCTGTAGCGTACAAAGCAGGGTAAGTTGTTTCTTGTTGTTGGGATCTATTACTATGACTCTTTTTGTAATATTCTGGTAGTTTCTTCTATTATGTTAGGCCTACAAAATTTCTAGTTTCTAATGTATGATGAATCGATTACTAAGTATATGATTTTGGATATTAAGCTAATTGCTTAATATTTCACTCTAGCGCCTCCATAATGAGATCTATGTAACACTTTGAGCACTAGTTAGAACTAGTCATAAAAAGTAATATTCAATTCAAACTATTATTAGGTATTCAATTCAAATCTTCTAAGTTCGTTGGTATAAAACATATTGAGTAAACTATTATTAGGTATTCAATTCAAATCTTCTAAGTTCGTGGGTATGAGTGGGGTGTATTAGTTTTAATACATTGATTTGGAAGATTCCATCCAATAATGTAGGGAAACATCCTTATTTTTTTAAAGAAAAAAACATGTATATTTTGATACTTCTTGAAACATAAATTCTTAAAAATAATATTTTTCCTCAAATAACCAAAATAATATTTTCCCTCAAGTAATATTTTTGCACATACTAATTTTAAACACCCCTACACTAAAGCCCTATAATTATAGAACCTTGGTGGGCTTCTAATGGGTTAGTGGGTTACTGCTCCCCTTGTGAAATCCTTGGCAAGATGGGATTGCATAGCAGTGAAGGGATGCCAAATAATATTTTTGCGCATACCAATTTTAAACATCCCGACACTAAAGCCCTATAATTGTAGAACCTTGGTGGGGTTATGGTAATGAGTTAGTGTTCTCCTTGTGTGTGAAATCCTGGGCAAGATGGATTGTTGAAGGACTACATAGCAGTGAAGTGATGCCTGAGCCTGGAAGGGTGAGTGCAATAAGGAGGAGACAAGTCAAGGATTCTTATGGCATGGTAGCAGGAGGGTGTGTCAAATGGAACAGTTAGTTGAATTATTTCCAGAAGCAACTCTATGGAATAAAGAAATTGACTTCCAGTTGCAGTATGAATACTGGAATTGGTGCGGGAAAGCAGAGCACTGGTTGGATACAAAGCTTCCAATAGCTAAATCTTGAAGATTTTTAAAGAATTTGAATTGCACATGTATAAACAAGTTCCAGTGTCCTATAGCTAAATCTTAGAGCTTTTTAAAGAATTTGAATTGCAAGCTTTTTAAAGAATTTGAATTGCACATGTATAAACAAGTTGCACTTAGGACCTGTAATACACCAAGATCGAGCCCCAGTTGTAGTTGTAAATGTAACATGTTTTATAGGTTGGTGAGCTAAGTGATTATAAGCTAGAAGGCTTATGTGATGATAGGTCGGAGAGCTTAGATGCCAAAGGCCAATGAGCCTATTTTTGTATATGTAAATACTCATATCAATAATATAAATACATCGTTGCATGTAGATTGACCATGATAAAAGAGAATGGGGGACTAAGCTCCACTAGGTAGGGAAAGGGAGAGGGTATAAAAGTCTAGGAAAAAGGGGCTAAGCTTGAAGGCTTAACTCTAAGAGAATATTGTGTATAATTCCTACAAGACTAAGGTTGGGTATAACCATGTTATCTTAAGTTTTTGTGGGAAGGGAACGAATTATATGTGGAGCTCATGTAGCTTCATGAAGACATGTGTCAATCTTGGTGCACACAGTTTTATGTGGAAAATTTCATTCATTCTGGTGGGGGTACTCGACCATTTTGGCCAGGATTCCCATGCACTCACACACAGAGCCATTACCTCCATTTTTGACCCCTAAGCATGCACGTACTTCTCAAACTTGTATGCATTTTTGGAGCCATATGTTGTATTTTCCCTATGATGCACATAGCCTATATTCCTCTTGGATGGAAAAATGCACTCGTATCTACTTGAGTCTATGCTAAAATTGTCTGTCATGAGCAACATCGATTTCAAACACGAAGGAAGTTGTTTTCAGCACATGTGCTTTAGCTGAACTCTGAAGCTGTATCACCTAAGCATGTTGTTGGTTATCTGGGAGTGAGAGTGAAGAGGTGGGTTGTCAGGCCCGTGGAATGAAGATGCAGGTTGTTAGGCATGTGAGAAACTCTCTCCGGGTGGGAGAGTTTCTTGGAAAGAAGAAACAGGTTTTCAAGCCTGTGAGCAACTCTCTCCAGGTGAGATAGGTTGATGGGGAAGTGATTTCTCCTGGAGGGAGCCTAGCAACAACTATAAGCGCTCTGAGAATTCTTGTTTGGTCGGTTGCTAAAGCCATGGAAGGGAAGTGCAGTAGTCGATGGACTGTTGAACAGTGAAGGTTAATTTGTAACAACCCCAACCACCCAGGCCAGGTCATTCCACTGAAAAATTTCATGCTCTAAGAAAAACGTCAATATTACAAATTTCAAATCTCATGTAAAAACGTCGAGATTACAAATTTCATAAAAAGGGAAAATCGCAGAGGATAAATACCGAATGTTGGGTGACTCAAAATGAATAGCAAAGAGTCTGGGAGGTGTAATTTCGTTGAGTATAATATCACACACAAATGTAGGGAAAAGGGGTGTGAGGTCGTTGTGCAAAGGTTCTGAGCACAATATGCCTGAGTGTCAATGAATAACGAGAGCACACATGGTTCTGGTGCAATAAGGATGAGTGTAAAAGAATAAAAAAAGATTGCACATATAAAAAATCACTCAAGACCGAGGGCCAATGTCCAACCAAGCCACCAAGTAGAAAAACCCAGTTGTGCTTAAGGCATAATAACCAAAATGAATGGGTATTTTCACCAACAAGAAGGATTTTTCAGTTAATCTTGAGGATGCTATGGAGTTAAAAGACAGAATAATAAAGTTATAGAAGGGAATACGAGTAATTCTTCAAATTCACTCACTTTTACTTTGAATTTAAAAGATCACATACTTTAAAAGGAAGCATATTATTCTTACTCCATTTCAACAAGAAGGAAGTGTGCTAAAAATATAAACATACATAATATCTATTTTCATCAAGAAGGAAGTGCACTGTATAAACTAATCACACATAATATCTATTTTTAACCATTATTATACAAATTCATCATCCAGAAGCTTGCAAAATGAAGCCAGAGATACAATACAGGTAAAATAGTTTCTAAACAAAAATACATACAATCAATATTTTGCAAATACAACTCTCAATAAATACCGTGACCGTAGGTGCAGATTCCGAAGTGTTTGTCCCACGCTTGTGCTCCGTTCAACTCTTGCTTTCTAACCGCTAAGACCTCATCGATACCTCCCATTCAATGCTAGGAGTACTCTTCTTCCCCCTTAGCCCCTCGAGCTACAAAGGGGCCATGCACACAAACCAAAGAAAGCTAGCTCCCAACTCGCTTGGCAAGGTCGATCTACCACTCTCTATTCGAGCTGGGTATCCCAACTCCCAAAAGAAAAATCATTCAAGAGTAAAATCCGGTAGCATAACCTTACGCATACTAGACGTGATCCATTCCCCTCCTCCTCCATTTCTTTTATAGAGTTATTTTAGTTACCAGTTCCCAAAATGCACATTAAATTCTTTTTATTAAATTTTTATTAGGAAAATTATCCCTCATACACTTGTCACCTGATCCCTTACTTGCACCATAAATTAATTTAATTAAATAAATTAAACTGTCAATTTCCCTCACCCACCTAAAAGCGTTTCTAAAAAGAACGCTTTTAGGTGCCACTCTCCTGCATTCATGTTTCATTTATTCGAATTTCCCTTCAAGACTCACTACGTGCTCCAAGGGTGCCAGTCACCTTTTGACTGATTTTGGTAGACTTCAAACCCTTGGAGTCAATACTCCATTAGGTGACTTTGTGGGAGACTAAGGGCCTCTAAGGAATAAGGACCCTTCCTTATTGCGTGCCCTTTATAATCTTCGTGAGTGACTGTCTCAGTCTGCCCTCATGACATCGTGGATCTCTCGAACTAGGTAATAGTTAACCTAAAGTTCGAGCCACGACGAGAGTGCTAGTAGGCTATGGAAGGGTTGTTGCCACACCTCTCCCTCAATATCTATGGTTGTCATGCATGACCCCTTTACTCCAAATGTGAGTCTTATTAGCACACTATCGTCAGCCTGCATCCATCAACGAAACATGTCAGAGATCCAAAATAAACATCATAATATACCAGTCATATGTCACATGTGCAATAATAGAAATACTCAAATCATAAACAATCCACTCCCTGACTCGATCCAGATTCCAAGTAGGTCCATCGATGCCATCAACATCCTCAATCGTTCTAGAGTTCTGGACACTCAGGAGAAACCAATTAATAACATTTGTCGATACAAATATAATCAAATAACATATCATCATATCCACAACATCATCATAATCCATAAGCGAAACAATCAATCATATAATGACCCGGATAACTTGCACGCAAGTGTCCTCAAAGAATAAGTCACATCAGAAGTGTGCAAGAGGAAGATGTTACATACACCCCCTCTTGTTTTA
Source organism: Picea sitchensis (assembly GCA_010110895.2). NCBI lineage: Eukaryota > Viridiplantae > Streptophyta > Pinopsida > Pinales > Pinaceae > Picea > Picea sitchensis. Next base: position 29,981 of record SNQJ01S0080465.1, on the reverse strand, counting down.
AACTTTTTCCTGAAGTTTCACAGTATACAAGTGTGGAAATAAAGTATCTGACACTTAATGTCTAACTATCAAACAAAAATGGAAACTGCTGACACATATCCTATGCATCCTCATATGTAGCTGAGTGCGAACTATAATTTTGCACAGTCCCACTGGAACTTGACCTGATTGATTGTTCGACGTTGTAGCTTCTAAATGCGATGGTCCAGAATGCGGATTGGCTCCCCTGTGAGCGCACCCTCGTTCAATACCTGCAAGGAACTCATGTCAATCACATGCATAGGATCGCTAACATAATGTCTCAAAATAAATACGTGAAACAAATCGTGCATACACCTCAAGGAATCATGGAAGGATAGTCGATAGGCGGGCCCTTCCTTTCCACAACCTTGAAAGGTCCCATGAACCTAGGGGAGATTTTAGCACCCTTTCCAAAATTGATTGAAGTATTGTCCGGTTTCACCCTTGAGAAGACTCAATCACCAACTTCATAACTACGGTCGGCACGATGCGCATCGATATAACTCTTTTGTCGATCCTGCACTTCCTTAATCCTTTGTCTTATTGTTTGCATTTGAACTTCCATTTTTTGGATTGCTTTTGGTCCTACCACGACCCTATCCTCACGCTGATCCCAACTCAAAGGCATCTGACATGGTCTCCCATAAAGAAACTCGAACGAAACCATCTTAATGGTGCTTTGATAACTGTTGTTGTATGAAAATTCTACTAGTGGAAAGAACTCTTCCCAATGATTTTTTTGTTCCATCACATACATACACAACATGTCCTCCAAGATTCAGCTTGTTCGTTTGGTATGCACGTCTGTCTCCGGGTGATATGCGGTACTAAAGTTAAGTTGGGTTCCCAAGGCCTCTTGGAAACTAGTCCAAAATCGTCATGTAAACACCAATCCTTGATTGGATATGATCCTCTTAGGCATGCCATGCAGCCTCACAATATCGATGGTGAAAAATCTAGCTATGTGAGGTGCCTGATACATCATACACACAAGGATAAAATGAGAACTCTTCGTCAGAGTGTCAACTACCACAAAAATCGAGTCGTGTCTCCTTCCCGTTAGCGAAAATCCAACAATGAATTCCATCGAAATGACCTCCCATTTCGATTCTGAAATAGCGTGTGGTTGTAGTAATCCCGTCGGATGTCTATGTTCAGCCTTCACTTGCTGACATTCTAGACATCTCGCCACATAGTTGACTATGTCTGCCTTCATTCCTTTATAGAAGAATAAGGTTTTAAGGTTTTCCCTCATCTTCGTGACTCCTAGATGAGCCATGTACACTGCTCTATGAGATTCGTTTTATATAAAACTTCTCAACTCGTCATTGGGCGGTACGTAAATATGGTTATTATATCTCATTTATCCGTCATTGTCCACAGTAAATCCCTCAAATTTTGGTACCGTCATTGTTGAGTCTTCAAAGTAGGGAAGCTCCTACACCAAGGCAAGTGGCTCACCTAGGGCCAAATTCAATAGAAATTTCCTCATTTGATGGGGGAACTCAATGTAATGGAGACCATTTCTTCATAAGGAGGAAGGATTGATCCAAGTGAATATCGATGGCCACCCACCTTTTCCAATTGGCTCAAAACAATTTTTTGGCAATTTTGGTAATTTACTATTTTTAGTAGTTTCTAACTTTCGAGGCCATTTTGAAGGCCTAAATGAAGGTTTTTCGAGATAAAGCTTCTCAATGATATATAAAGGCTCCAATTTAGCCCCCAAAATTAATCTCCTCGATGATACCTTTCAAACGAGCTATCATGCCCCCCAAACGAAGATCGTATGCAAAATTTACGACCTCGGGAAGTTGATGTACTAACTTATCCAAGCAGGGCCCACATGACTTTTGGCGCTTCATCTCCTAGGGTTAGGTTTTTTGGATGTCTAGGGTTTGTGACATTCCGGTTTATTGTAAAAAAGGCCTTCAGAGCCTCATTGTAATCATCTTCTTGTGAATGAGTGCAACCATCACATCTTTTCTCAGAGATAAGCCGCCACCATTACAACAAGCTTGTTTTCCACTGCATTTTTACAGTTTGAGCTTATTTCCTTGTTGGATAGAAAACCAATTTACTGTATCTCTGTTATTTTGTGATAAGTTATTATGTGTTAAGCATTTTTTCATAATCTGTATTCATTTTGTTCTGCTCATAAAATCCGGATCAAAGGCTCTCAAGAAGTCTATTACCTCAAGTAAATAAATGTACCTTCATACAACATTGAATATCTAATATCAATTAGCATATTATAAGCAAGGTGATATGTATTTACATAAACATTGGATACTCTAAAAATTATGGAAAAGATAAGGTTAGTGGTGTAACATTTATAATAATAAAGTAGGTCTCTTAGAAGAGAACGAGATGCCTTACAATCCAAGTAGAGTGGGATTCTCCTTATTTTGCATTTGGTCATCTTGTAGTCATAAGATTCAACCTAATTACAAATAAAAAATTGCAATTGCAAATTCAATTCAATGAACTTGTAGAACCTTAAGTTGAATGAGTTTTGACTCTAGCGGGAGGTAACATAAGCAGGCATTTATAAATTTAGTACAAGGTTGAAGTGTTAATGGATTTATTCCATGAAGTTGAGGGCATAATATTAGTCAAATTACAAACTCTAATTTTGGGTCGATAGAAAATCTGCGAGTAAGGTTTTGAGCATAAAACTGAACCTAAATTTACCAAGGCTGAGTATAAAATTGCTGAGTAAAAAAAAGGGGGTAAAATCTCCCAGATAAGAAAAGAAGACGTAGATATTAAATGCAAACCTAGCTCTCTCATGGTTACCCCAGTAAAAATTGCAGCAAGCTCTTAGAGGCAAATCGATGGGCATTTGAGTTAAAGGTGCTGAGACAATTAAGGAGAATCTTCACAAAGACAATGAGGGAATTTTGCACTGACAATAAGTGAAAACTGCAGAGCAAAGAGATAAATTCGTTGGGATGTTCTAAGGGAGGAAAACGCTTTGATATTACCAGGAAAATTCATCAGGATCACTCCATACGCCGGCTTCAAACTTTAGTTAAAAAATACCACGAAATTCATGGCAAGGATAGTAAACTCGCTCTCCAGGACAATGCATGGCGGTGAATGACATGGGTGTAGTCTGATCATAAGCACCAAACGAAGAAGGGTAAATACTTCAGGGCGATTTGAAACAAGGGAAGATGTTAAAACAAATAGGCCAATCGCAGCGGTGAAGTGAAAATTCCGCTGGGTTAATGCATGGTGTAAAACGCATGGTGAAATCTCATCTAAAAATTTCGAGATTACAAATTTCATAAAAAGGGAAAATCGTAGAGGATATAATACGCAATGCTGGGTGAATTTAAATGAATATCAGAGAGTCTAGGAGGTGTAATTTGGTTGAGTATAAGATCACACACAAATGTAGGGAAAAGGGGTGTGAGGTCGTTGTGCAAAGGTTCCGAGCACAAAATGTTTGAGTGTCAATGAATAAGGAGACCACGCATGGTTTTGACATAATTTCCAGTTAATCTTGAGGCTACTATGGAGTTAAAAGATAGAATAATCAAGTTATAGAAGGGAATATGGGCAATTATTCAAATTCACACACTTTTACTTCGAATTTCAATAATCAAATACTTTAAAAGGAAGAATATTATTCTTTGATCTGAAAAGATATTTTACACGACTATGGTTGAGTTATTAAGCATGTGTTGATTAACCAATGTGATAACAGAGTTCAACAATCTTGCCTACATCTCCGGGTCGTTGTCTTAGTGGGTGAGGCTTTCTTATTTCTGTTCAAAGATCAATAAGTACATCACAACAGTGCGAAAATGTTACAAAATTGATCTGTTCTTGTTCTACCATATCTCAAGAACCCAACAGAAGAAACGACACTCAAATTGGATGATCGAAGCTCCTAGAAATGGCCCGCATAGGTGTGCTCCTCAACAACTTCCCTGCATAAAAATGGCTTTGGCTTGGCAAATCTTCAGCATAAACCTGCTATGAATTCTCTCTCATGGCCTCAAGAAGGCCTAGTTTATATAGATCTTAAGTTGGTAACCATCTCCCAACTTCCCCCCAAGATATGGCCTCAAAAAGGGCCCAATATCCCCCAAAAAGGGCCAAACAATAGGCCTAAAAATCCTTAAAAAATCACTAATATATAGCTCACAAACCCACTTTTGCACAAATTATGGCCTAAGACCCTCTGGCTTGGGCGCACGCCCCTAAAAATGGTCACATGGATCAATATGGAAAATACACAACCACATGATATGCAGGAAAAACTGCTTTTCTATTTTCTATGTGTGTCTATACAGATGTTTACAAAAATTGGACTGTAACAGAGTTCCAGTTCTCTCAAGCTCTCTCTCATAACTATTCTACCTCCTAAGTCTCCTAAGACTCTCTACCCGAGATCTCTCTCTCTCTCTCAAGTCTCCTAATTACAAAAGAGGGCTCTATGAGTTTATCCTCTTCACCGCCTTCCTAAAAATCCTTAAAAAATCACTAATATATAGCTCACAAACCCACTTTTGCACAAATTATGGCCTAAGACCCTCTGGCTTGGGCGCACGCCCCTAAAAATGGTCACATGGATCAATATGGAAAATACACAACCACATGATATGCAGGAAAATCGCTTTTATTTTCTATGTGTGTCTATACAGATGTTTTACGAAAATTGGACTGCGACAGAGTCCCATTTCTTTCAAGCTCTCTCTCTCAGAACTTTTCTACCTCCTAAGTCTCCTAAGACTCTCAACCCGAGACTTCTCTCTCTCTCAAGTCTCCCAATTACAAAAGAGGTCTCTACGAGATTATCCTCTTCACTGCCTTAGTGCCATCACTATCCCTGTTATGGCACCATACTTCTACGGCTATATTACATAAATGGATTTCCAGACCTAACTACGATCTAGACATGTTTAGAAGCAACCATTTAAGGAAACCCTATCCACTAATTGTATAAAGGCATGGCCTAACATTTATCAACCTTACAACATAAAAACCAGATAGGATCAGGATTTTAAAATTTAAAATGGTAGGTCGGTGCATCTCCCTTTATCCATTGCGTGTCTATGTGTTGTCAAGCAAGATTGCTTAGGTGGAGTGATGCTTTTGCATCACCCCTCCTTGTGACTCCTATCATTACATCTAAATTTGACAATTTATCTCATTGATATTTGAAATTATTTAAAAATATATATATTACTCATATATTTCCTCCAAGAAATAAACATGTTGTCCAAAACTTCTAAGTCAACTCCATTATCAACAATAAATAAAATAAAACTCAAAACCATATTTTCCACTGAGATGCACATTTTGATTGTTGTTGTTACCCTTTGATTTCTCTAAAAATGTTCCTTTGGTTGTGCTGAGCCTTAGGCCTAATCTCGCTGATCATATTGAGAACAATCATCCCTCAAATGCATCCGAAGACGCAGGTTTATTAGGAGCCATAGAGGGTGTGAAGGGGAACAATGGCTTTGTCAAGGTGGGCATAGGGAAATAAATATTTTCCTTCTATTTTCAACATTTTACCAACATGAGAGGACTGAACTGATGAGTGGACATGTGCATCTTGGACAATCTAGTTAACGCTGGGAGGTAAGGATAAATTGGGCCAACAACGATGTTGGGAGCTCTATCGGCTGGACAATCTCTTTCCATCCATTGTTTTCGAGAACCTCAAGTTTAAATGAGACATGAGGCATATGAATACCGTGGGCTTGTGGAGTTGGAAATGAGGACTTAAGCCTCACTGGACCACTCTTGCCCAATCTAGTTGAAAATCCACTGAACAACTGCCTAACTCTTGTGAGTCTGTGTCAATGTGTATGGAGAATATTGGCCTTGTTGGGACTCTGTTCTAATTACCTCTCCGTCGGTTTCCTCTGCCATGGCTACTTCAGCTAAAGAAGCTCATTCCTATAGGCATGATTGATTATAAAATAGTTCCTTTACAACTATACATGAAACTCTTTTAAAAAATATGCAATAGACTTTGGCTCAAAGAACATATCATACTCGTGTAATCCAATCCATACAAATTGTTTAACTATTATCAATGAGCAGGGGATGAAAAGGGTTCTGGGATATGCAAGGGGTTTGTATTGAGCGAAAAAATGATAAAATGAGGAGGAAAGAATCATGGTTACTGGTCACCGACAACACATATTCAACTGTAATGTAAACCAAAGAATCATAAAACTATGCTCCAACCAAGAACCGGTGATTTCAAACTACTTCAATATAGAATTCTTTTAGCTGTAATTAAATTTTAAGAACGGGAGTGAAAAATGGATGTGGGAAAGCAAGGGGGTTGTAATTAGCAAAAAATGAAATAATGTTAGGGAAAGAGAGCAAGTACTATTCATAAAATAATTAAGTAATCCATAAATCATTCCACATCAATGTATAAGATCCAACACCAACCAAAATGATCACAGTGCCAAAAGAACAACTACTATGTAAAATTTAAACAATTATGTGCATTAACTTCTCATTGTTCGCAATAATCTATAACACGTTGTCGCTAAAACAAGACAATATGCATTCCACAACAACCTCTAGAAGAGTTATGTTTCTTCTCATTTATCCGTTTAACATTTTAAAACAATTTCAAAATGAACACACAGTCACTTATTACCACTGCCTAATGCCAACCTATCAACCACGCTTCCACAAATTATTTCCACCATCAACAGCAAACACAAAATTTATGCATGATCTCATTCTCTAATTCATTTAATAATTAGATTGTAATGAAATTACACTGTCACGCATCCTTGCGGCTTATCTTTGCTAGGAACATGATATTCATCAACACACAACGGACAACCAAAAACAACCATCAATATTTTAAATACAAAGAACTCGACTTGCCATTTAAACTCACAGAAAACAATCACCATTCAACTCATAATATGCACAGGATCTACGTTAGACATTCGACAAAAACGCTATATATTTTTGTGAATCGTATAGATTCAATCACTTAACATCTGCCACGTTGGGCTATCAATTCAATACAACGAGACAACAACAACATGCATGATTTTCATCTCACAAATTGATCAATTTAACAAAACCATATGGTTAAAAAACCCGTGACCCTTTCTAATAGCACAATCAATATAATATCCATAACATATACAAGGGATGGCCATGCCATGATTACTATGGTTGCAATATTCCCATTCAATAAATTCTAAAACGCATACCACAATTATTAATTCAACTATCATGTTGTAGGGAACACCACATACCCACGATCACGATGAAGCATCACTGCATTAATCAATTGTAAACTAATGCTTGGTTAACAATTCAATAATTCCAATGTAAGAGACATCAACTGTTCTTTCAATCCAATTCTCCAAGCATTCAAATTACCATGTTGAGTTTATCAATTTGATTATCATAATAACCAATACAACGACTAAATACCACATTCAACACCATTGTCAACATAATCAACTGAGACAAGCCAAATCGAACACTATTGACAATACACCACCAATCCATAACAAACAATGATAATTCATTAAGACATAATGGGCCCCTCTATCAACACTCTGAATTGAGAAATCGAGGGTTTGCTCTATGGACTAGCATAGGGAGATCGAGTCGTGACTCTCATCGGGTGAAACCTCTGAGACCAATGGTGCACAAACAGGGTATACCACCAATGATATTGCAGAGAGGGTAACAACTCACGAGATAGGAGAGACTATGAAAAAAAGGAGCAGAGGCTCCATCAGGCCCCTTGTAGCAACACTTAGAACACTCAGGGTATAACCCTCTTGGTTTTCCCAATCAACCGAAGATGTTGAGATAAAACAAAGCCAAGAAAAAGCAATATCACCCACTCCGGAACCATCAATAGCATGAAAAAACCATACCCAAGTGAAACAAAGCATGGCTATTAATAAGATTTTAAACCAAAGAAACCCTATAACAAAGAAAAGACTGTATGGTGATACAAATGCATGGAGACAACCAACCACTCTAGACCAAATGAAACCCTCCAACTAAACCAACAAGGATGACAAAGAACCTATATGGCTGCTAACACTGTGAATGCCCAATAACATTGTGACTTCAAACATTATAGCAATGAAACCACCAACCATTCATTCCAAAATATCGCTAAATTTACACAGTTGCCAACTTAAGGAAATCACAAACCCATACATCCAAAGCCAATATCTATCTCATAACTAGAGTAGGATTCAATGGATCTAATTAACTATACTTCCATCAAATTTCAAGATATGAAAAAATAATCCAATTTATGTTCTTTTTAACTTACTCTTTGGGTATGAAAGAAATTTCTAGGAGGGAGATGCTAAGTTCCTGCAATATTTAATATGAAATTGACATGTGTATTTAAAAAAATTCAATGTTGATCATAAATAAAATATTTTAATATCCAAATTTTAAAAAACTCACTATCAAATATATATAGATAAATATACATTTAATGTGCCATTAATTTATTTCCTCTTGTAGATCCAAGTGCACAAATGGAATGAATGGAGATTATCTCCTCCATGATATAGAACCATCTCATGAAAATGGTGGTTACAAATTACAAATGGAAAACAATAATTACAAATTGAACATAACAATCCTTTGTGATCACCATCACGATCGAAACCTCTTGTTGCTACGATCTCATGAGTAATAATAATAGTTGGAGAAGAATCACCTGCTGCACTAGGAAACAAATCTTTTACAAGAATTCCAAATACTTCACAAGCCCACTAATTTAACTTTTCTCACCATTTATTTATATTTTTCACATTTGATCACAAGTGTAAAGGACAAATTCCTTGAAAGAAAATAATGCCTCCAAGTGTATGATGTCTGATCATGCACATGTATTGTTCAACTTCTCACTGTAGAAATCACATGGGTTTCTGACTAACATAACAATCCACATGGAACATTTACCCAAAATCTAGGACCTCCCAACAACAAATATGGAAGGCACCCATTGACACTCATCCACTAATACTTAGGTGTGATAATTTCCAAGATGAAAAAAAAACTACCATGAAACAATGAAATAATGTCTCTTATGCATTTAACAAACTTGATACGCATATGGATGGATGGTGCATCTCATCAATCAATTCATTAGATACCAAGGTCTCAATGCTACCACCATCTACAATAAGTGAAGAGCACTTGTTTCCAATACTGCAATTGGTTTTAAAAAATGCCATCCATTGTTTTGTCTCTTTCTTTTTAGACTAATGCTATGGCTTTAACACTCTCCACAATGTACTTTTTCGCCAAGTTCTTGCACCACTTCATCAATTAATGTCATCCACTTTTGTCTTAGGTTCTACAACATCCTAAATGTGTTCAACAATTAATCAACTATAGAAACTTTCACTTTAACTTGGCAATCACCATATCCCAAGTCTTAATTTTTGTTGGAATATCATAATTACTCCCACCACTAAGTCTTTAATGATGTGGTATTTAATGATGTAGTTGTAGAAAATTAGGTATGGTGTAAATATACAAAGTTACTTGTGGATTCATTAGTTAGTGGAGGTAGTGGAGAAGACTTTGTAAAGTATATTAATATAGAGAAGAGCAAGAGATATGCTCCATAGTTCAAGCATAATCCTTTTCCTATGTTTTTATTGTTAACATGGTATCATAGTAGGTTCGAGAATCTTTGAAGAAATGAGAGTATTTTTTTTGTAGAGGAGGCGATTGAAGACCCAGGCCACCCAACCCACAATGAGAAGAGATCGACCAACGAGAGGGTGAGTATTTTTGCTTGGTTGAATTGCAGGTCTTAAGGATACTAGGGCACAACCATAACTCCTACACATTTCTTCTTTCCCTATTTTCATCACAAGCAATCTCCTCTTTTTATTGCGCATGCCTATGAAAGGGCAATGAACACTCAAGAAAATATTTTTCTTGAAGGATTTCTCATTCCGTGACTAGATAATAGTTGGTGTGGATGAAGTAGCAACTCAAGTAAAAGGGGAAGTTTATTGAATGAATAATAACTACTATGTTAAACCCTCAACCTCTTATTTTAACATGAAAAAACTATGAAGTATGGTCCATTAAGATGGGACCACTTCTTAAATATTAAGATTGTTGGGAAGTGATTGTCTAAAGTTTTACTGAGTTAGATACTAATGATTTGTCCACCATGACAAATGCACAACAACATGTAATTGTATAGAGTAGAAGAAGATATTCTAAAGCATTGCATTTTTACTACAAGGGCTCAAAGATGCAATCTTTCCAAATATTAACACAACCAATAATTCCAAAAGGGCATGGGATATGATTGGAATTTCTTATTAGGGTATAGACAAGGTGAAAAATGCCAAGCTGCATACCTTAAGAAGAAGTTTTGAAACCCTCTAGATGAAAAATTGAGACTCTATGGATCACTTTATGATGCAGGTTATGGGCATTGTCAATCAACTTTGTGCACATGGAGAATACATTCAATATCAGAAGGTGGTCAATAAGCTAGATCCTTCATGTTAAGTTTGATATGGTCGTTGTTTCCATAGAAGAATCCAAAAATCTATCCCAGTTTTTTGTAGGTGAACTCAAGGGGTCTTCGTTATCACATGAGACTAGAATAAATCGAAGTAATCAATCCTTGGAGAATGCATGTCAGAACTAAAGGGGGAGAAGAAGAAAATTTGACCAGTCAAAGTGGACTGACAAGTCAAAGATATAGTGATTTTGTTGCAATAATTTTGGTCACTACGAAAGTGAATGCAGATAAGGGTAGAGAAAATGTCATCAATAGTGATGAAGGGACATCTGAATCTATGTTTTTTCCATTCCAAATCACACAAGAAACCAACAACAATGATCTCTAGTTGTTGGATAGTGGTTGCAACAATCACATGTTAGGTAAAAAAGATTTATTTTCAAGTTTAGATAGATTTTTCACATATGAAATTAAGCTAGGAGATGATTATCAAGTAAAAGCTTTAGGTAAACAAGTAGTTTTTGTATTGACTGATCAAGATGAAAAGAAGGATATTTGTGATGTTTATTAAGTACTTGGTCTTAAACATAATTTGATGAGTGTAAGCTAGATGAGTCAAAATGGTTATGATGCCATATTTAAAGGCCTCACATGTACAATCTTGGACAAGTCACTTAGTAAGAGACTTATAGAACAAGTACAAATGACCAAAAATAGAATGTTTCCCTTAATGTTGAGAAGTCTAACTCTCTCATAGTCATAAGCACATAATGTCTCAAGTTCATATGAGAATTGGTTATGGCATCTTAGGTATGATCCTTTATCCTTTAGTAGTCTTAGCCTTTAAAAGAATTCCATGGTCAAGGGTCTACTCATGATAAATGAGCACAACTCTTGTGAGCATTGCATATTAGCCAAACATCAAAGAGATAACTTTCTAGCTTCTTCCAATAGAGAAAAAGAACATCTTGAGATGGTGCATACAAACCTTTGTGTTCCTATGCAAACCCAGTCAATAGGAGGAAGTTTTTATTTTTTAACATTCTTTGATGATTTTAGAAGGAAATTTTGGGTGTATTTTGTCAAGCACAAATCAACACAAATCAAAGAATTTTGAAAAATTAATACATTTCAAATCCATGGAAGAGAAACAGGGTGGAAGATACATCAAAGTACTCAAGTCCGATTGAGAGGTGAATATGACTCCAATGACTTCACAAAAGTTTGTAGACAATAAGGGATTGAAGATAAATTTATCACAAATTATACTCCTTAACAATATGGAATGGAAAAAAGAAAAAATAGAACCATCATGCATATGGCTAGAAGTTTTCTCAAGGATAAAAAATTGTCAAATGAATATTGGGTAGAAGATGTAGCTTGCTTAGTTTATATCTTGAATTGTTCACCAACCAACAGTATGAAAAAAAAAGTTTATATCTTGAATCAGTCACCAACCAACAGTGTGAAAAAACCCCCAGAAGCTCTATAGAGGGTATGGAACTCTAGTGTTTCTATTTCCAAATTTATATTGGTTGTGTGGCTTATGGAAATGTTCCTGAAGAGTTGAGGAGGAGACTTGATAATAAAAGTGGAAAAATGCATTTTATTGATACAATCAACAAACCAAAGCTTATAGGTTGTATAACCCTGTCACTAAGAAGATTTTTGTGAGCAGGGATGTTAAATTACAAGATAAATCTTGGGAGGATCAAACAAATGGAATAATTGGAAGTTAGATACCTTTTCTACAAATAAATGAACATGTGGTATCTACAAGACAACAAGCTCTTCAACCTAGACCTCCAAGGTTACAAGTACAAAGACAAGGATAACGGGCAATGCATAGTCCTTCCAACAATGAATTCAATACCACTATAGATTCTACAAGGAAGAATTTTGAGAGAAATTTGTGAACAACTTGATGACTTAGATCATAAAGAACAATTTACCTTGTTATATTATAAACCTATATATTTTGAAGAAGAAATAAAATAAGAACAAGGGTTCATGCAATGAATGAAGAAATTGAACAAAGGAAAGAAACAATACATGGGATCTTGTAGATATTCCATAAGATAAAGAAAACATTGGAGATAAATGGATTTACAAAACAAAGTTCAATGAGCAAGTTATAATGGAGAAGAACAAATCTAGACGAAGAAAAGGATTTTCTAGACAAACTCCATGGACTGCTTCTCCAAATATAGGTGGTCAACTCCATGCCATGAAGAGATGCATCATCAGTCGCTCATTTGTCGTACACTTTGGTTCTACATGGCATTTTTTTGCCCCAACACTTCTTTTTGTAACTGAATTTCCGCACTTTACGCGGGTTAATAATGTAATAGGTCTCAAGATGAGTCATGTCTAGATCAAGCATTCTTGGATCTACTCAGGAGAGTTCCTTTTCACCTATTTTTATCCCAAGTTATCAATTGGGATTTTCATCATTCTTGGATTTCCTTTGAGTTTTTCCCTCACACTTGCACTAACTCCTCCAAAGTGGTGAAAAGCGATCTAATGAAGTCATTCCTAGGTAACTAATGTTTAGGAATGTTGTAAAATGACCATGTAAGACATCTTAGAAAATTTCACAAAATTCCATCTAGCTCAGAGAGGAAATTTTTTAATTAATTACTTTTTTAATTAAATTTCCCAAGTTTGGAGTGTTTACTAATTAATTAATTAATTATTTTTTGAGTAAAAATTGTAAAACTAGGTCCTTCGACTTTTGATAGGGTATTTGTGTTCAAAAAGAAATGGAATAGCACTCACTACACACACTGGAATTGCCTCAGCTCCACCCATTGAACTTTTCTATGGGTTTGTCCACCGAGAGTGTCAATCAAGAAAAACAACAATTTTAATTGCTAAAGTCCAAACATGAGAAAAATTGTAAAATTGTAATAATGAGTTGTATGACGTTAAATGATGTATAAAGGTTAGAGAGAGACTCCCTAAGAATAACCTACCCATCCCAACCTTTTCCCAACTTTTTCTAACACCTTACCCCTCACATCACTTCCTCGAAAATTACTCTAGTGATTGACTTCCCTAGGTGATGCAAGAGAATTAGCAAGTTGGTGGGTCCTCTCATTACAAGTTGTACTCCTCTTTGGGCCTCCATCCCCACTCTTTCTTCATCCCAACACCCTCTCCCTCATTCATTCCACTCCTTTGCTCTCCTCGTCCCCAAAAGTTGCACCTTCCAAGGAGAGTTACACTCTCTGCATATTCTCCTAGAAAGTCTGTTTTTATTGGTTGGGGCCTCTTCCCTTGGCACGGATCCCATAAGCCTTCCACTAGCCTTTTCTTGATCCCAACACCTCCCAACACCTTTCTACACCCTAGATCTAAGATCTAAACCGTAAGTGGTGCACCCTAGCCTTGGGATCTCCTCTATTGCTTGGTGGTGACACTTGGCATTAATCCAAGACAGGTGAATTTGCCTCTCCAAGTATAGATCCTCCTCACTCGCAGAACTCCCACCTATATCTGAGAGATATTGTTATGCTACTTGATTTCCTCTCTCTCTCTCTCTCTCTCTTTGTTCCATCATTTCCATCTCTTGGCTCTTAGGGTTTTGGCAAGTTTTCCACATCCATTTTCTTGAGTGCAATAAAGAGAGTTTTAAGTGATAATTGAAGCTATGCATATACTGTTTTTGCCAATATATGAGGTAAATTTGTTTATATTTGGTTGGTGATTGCACACATTGGATCTTTAGGTAAAATGTTACTTGGGTAAATCTATCAATGCACATGCTTGTAGATCTATATATCATGTTTTGCTAGATAGGATTGAAATGTCATCTTGTTAGTATATTCAACATATTATCTCTTGTATGCACATCACCTCTCAAGTTTCGCAGGTTTAGCTTCATGGTCCATTGGGAATGCACCAGAAGAGTCTTCCTTGAAACACATAGAAACTCCCATAATTTCTCACCCTTTACTCTTCTTTTATTTGCTGTTCACATTCATATATTTTTCAGCTAGTTTAACTTAGCAAGGCTGGTCATTAATATCAATTTTATCAGTCTCTTTTCTTAAGAAAATTTTTTTCCCTAAAGGCAAAAGTTTTTCTCTCACTTGTTGTGGCATTTCTGCATAGCAAGGATACCCTACGGTTTTTGTAGGTTCAGATCTGGTTGAGATGGATTTTGGCTACCCAAAGGCATCCACACAACACTTAAAGACCCTCAAAGGGATTGGCAGTTATTTCTCAACCTTCTTTTCAATTTCTAAGATTTGTTGAGCATAAATATTCCCTTCTTGCTTGTTTGTAGTGGCTCAAGTTGTGGGAGAAGGAGTGGTAAAGCCTCCTCCCACGTGCAGAACCCTTTGGGGTAGCTTAGGGTTTGCATGATCCGCCATTTTTCATTTTTGAACCTTCTTGATCTAGTTGACTGGGGGTTTGGTAGATTAGGCATCTTCCAAACCCTGGGCACGGGGATTAGGGCTTCGTTTGTCATTTTCTTTATATTTTGTCCCAGTCTGCCTCTTGCTTGCTTCTTTCTTCCCTCTTCAAGTTGTTTCCAAGATTACAAACCAACAATTACCCACCTATTGGGGAGTAGACACCAAGGTAAGGTTAGTTTAATATGTGTTACCTACCCAAGTGCTTAATATTTTTGATATTCTAGATTCAGACTCACACATAATTAGTCTTTAGCTTATGCCTATTGGGCATAATCAACTTTGCTAGATTTATTTGCATGCTTAACTCCCTTTAAAGTTTGACCCTTACTTTAGATGCTTAGATCTAAATTCTTAAATGTTTAAATGCTTCAATATGTGAATGGTGTTTTTTTTCTTTCATGCTTTAATCTTTTAAAGCCACTTGCCACATATTGGAAGTAGCTTTATGGTTAAGTTAATAGTGTAGGTTAACACTTAAATCTTTTCACACTTCGCTTGGATCTAAATGTTTTAAATCAACATAAGATAAGTGTACTCATCTCTTTTCATCTTTTGTTGGCAAGTTGTTCTTGCCCTTTGTAATTTACTTCTTTACATAGCAAGCTACACATTGGTGAACGAAGTAATTGCTCTCACATAGCTTATATGTGTTAATTCCTTTCATTTCATAAACTTAAGCAACACATATTTAATGGGCGAGTTTTAGCCATAGTCCTAAATCATCAAGACATTTTAAAAGTGTCATAAAATCACTAAAATGACTTCTAAATACTCCTAAAAGTCTACCTAATTCAAATATTAACTTAATAGACTTCATTAGGCAAATCTTAGAACACCATCTTCACCATCTAAAATGGGTATTGAGGAGGGCAACGGACGGTGATAGGCCTGGGACGGTCTCACGACACAAAGGGTGCCCTTTCCCCTAAAAACTCAATGGTCGATCAGACACTAGGGTTACCTCGTTGTTGTACTATCTTGAGCATCCAACAAACATTTGTCAATAGGAAGAGGAGGCTTTGGTGAAAATCTTGATAAAGGTAATTAAAACTTGATAAATCTTAATAAACCTTAATAATCCAACCTTGGCCAAAAGACGAATACTTTGTGGGTTTAATAACCAAGAGTGTTGGTAATCTTGATCATCTTAAAGTACTCTGTACTTGAAATCTCTAAATCTCCTTGTTGATGGTTGATGATAATGATGTGTTGATAAAGATCTCATAAATGTGATGATGCTTTTCATCTCCTTGTATCCCCGCATACAAATACTTTAAAGTGGGTTATTTGTTTCTTTTGCATTCTTAGTATTCTTTACTTGTAACTCTTGTATCTGTACCTATTTGATTTAATTTATTTTTTGTGGTTATCTGTAATCATTTGTAACTTAATCATCCTTTAACTTTTAATCCTAATCTCGTCTAATATTAGGCACTAGTCTTAGCTGTCTTAGGTGGTGCAAGGCTTGCTTAACATAATACTAACCTCGTATCTTGTATTGTTGCCTAGCACTTAGGTTAGAATCCCCAAACCTTAAAACCAAAATCACCTCAGAACTTAAGTTAAAAAACTTAAATTGAAACTAGGACCGCCCCCTGGCTTCCTTTGTGAGACTAGACAAAAAGAGGTTATAATAAAGTAATAGCTGGTTGTGAACTCAGGCATTGTACTATGGTTAATGGCCACTAAGGAGTCACGAATTTAGCTCTACGCTGTAAGTGTGTATTAGGACAAGAATACAAACCTAGTATTGATTATGGAGAAATGTTTTCTCTAGGAGCAAGTTTGGATGGATGAGAACAATTTCATAAATCGCAACCCAAAATAAGTGGCTAGTCTATCAAATGGATTTTAAATCCACTTTCTTAAATGGATATCTCAGACAAGGTTCTTCGACGCTGCGGCCACTACGTCATACTCGCGATCTTCCCTCGGTTCTATTAGGCAGGTTCGGAGGTGGCCTCAGGCCCTCCCTCTCGCCGCCAAGTCGGCCTTCTGGGAAGGCTCGGGTCTCAGCCTCTGTAAACGAATGTTCTCCGCCCGCAGCCAGAATTTGAAGAAAATTCGACAAGATACCCGGTTGTTTCGTGAGGGTTAGCCATGATCACCAACCTTTGCGCAGGAACGTAACGACGGTCAACACCGATTAAGGGCCATCTCCGAGAGCAAGAAGAATGGGTTAAGGAATTATCATTTCATCAACGTTCTAAGGAATCATGATTCATTTCAGGGCAAGGGTTTTTGTCTTTTGTTTGACGTACTCGTAATGATAGAGGCCTCGATCTTCGTGTAAACGGCCTTACTTCTCTGTTAAATTCCAAGGATCTTTATCAATTAAATGGTCAACTGATTTCACTCCCCAAAGATGCTCTAAGGCGGTTCCAGAAGGCCCCGCAGATTCTCTACATTGTCGAATTCCAGTTCCATAATTCATTGGAAATGCTCTCTGAAGTTCACCCACTCAAGCCCCAAGGACTGCGATTCCTCCTGCCCGGACTGTATGGAGGTCGATTTGAAATAGGACTTCGAAGTTTATTCAGCCTCTGGCAAACCGGACTCATCCAAGAGCTTGTTGATTATGAACAATGTTCTTTAATGTCATTTCACTTAGCACGTGTATCTTTGATAGATATTGTAAAAAAAGAAGTGGGGAGACAACAGAGAAGGTAAAAGAATATCAATGGAAACAGGCAAAGAAGTCTTCAGCAAACAGGCAAAGCAACAAAAGCAAGGCTAAAGGGCCTGAGAGGAAAGTTGATAACGGAGGCAAAAGTAATCAAATCGCCGAAAGTAGTGAGCCAAAGGACAATGAGGGAGACAAAAAATCCTTTTGAAGTCCTCGCGCCTCCTCCAGATCCACCGGAAGTAGGGGAGGAAGAACCAATTCAGCTTACGAATATGGAAACCCTAGACCCAGGCAACACTCAAAGCAACGATCTAGGCAAAATCTCTTCTCCAACATATGCAGATAACAAAAAGAAAAAAATCAATAGAGAATACCGGTCATCAGAGGATGAAGCTCTAGAAAAGTCAACAAAAAGGGTCGGACGAAGAACAAATAAGGAGTCCAGAGAAGAGGAGTCAGAAAAACAAAAATCTCTTGGCAGCTAAGCAACGATTGAAATGACCCTTGGGAGAACAGTCAGACCAAGGACCTCCAAAGGAGGAGGACCCACCCCTTCAAGCGGTAAATGATGCAGATGATATCTTGGAACTGTAGGGGTCTCTGGTAACTTCAAAGAAGGCAGAAGCACCGTGACTCGAAGATAGAGACCGCGACATCCTTATGCCCAAGAGACCAGTAGAAGGAAACCTTCAAACATCACAATAATGGAATGTTCTGAAAATACGTTAGTGCAAGAGGAACAGCTGGAGGTTTAGGTACCTTATGGACTAAAAGATTCTCCCTAGAACGATTTTCAGCGACAGAACACTGGATTTTCACAGAGTTGTGCCACACTGTAAGTAATCTCACTCTAGCCCTGTTTAATTTATATGTCCCGGTTCATTATGATGAGAAGAAGGAATGCTGGAGGTCACTCACAGATTTTTTAGAGAAAATCAGTCCTACCAACTTGGTTATAGGAGGGGATCTGAACATTATCTTAGATCCCAAAGAAAAGAAAGGAGGGATCCAGTCAAGAGATCCCTTCAGCAGAACTGTGGGCAATCTGATCCAGCAATGGGACTTGGTAGACTTTAAACCTCGTGAAGGCGCAAATTTACCCTGGACAAATAATAGAACCGAGAAATCACATCTCACCAGATTAGGATGGTGTTTCATCAATAGCTCTTATGGATTCAATTATTTTCACTAAAATTCTCCAAAACTTACATCGGATCATAAGCCAATCCTCATATGTCTAAAAAAAGAAGAGGACTTAGGCCCCCTTCCATTCCGCTTCAATCCTCTTTGGGTAGGCAAGGATCTTTTCGTTTCTGGTAGCACGTACCCGTCGCTTGAGATTGAAGCCATTTGCCCCTGCTTTGTGTGTGGGAAACAAAAATTGAAAACGCAGAAAAAATGCTCTCAAAGCATGGATAAAGAAAGCCGAGCAATCCCCTAATGTACCAGAGGAAGGAGGTCGTAAACCAATTGGAAGGCATTCAATTTGAAATGGAGGATACTGCTCCCTCGGTCACGGAGCTTGCCAAAGAAAAATCGGCTCAAAAGAAGGCGTATTGTTCTTTCAGGAAGGAAGAAGAGTATTGGCGCCTAAAGTCTAGAAGCCCGCGGGTTCAAATCGGGGACAAATAATTTCTTTATTTTCATAGATGTGGCTCGCTAATCATATCGCTATAATAATCAGCCCACGCACAGTAGTTTAAAAGTTACGCCAACCAAGAGGCAGCGGCAACATTTTCTCGAACCTTTAGTGCAGGAAAGAAATGATGGAGGAGGATCTAAAACAGAGTTTCTCCAAAATTTACTAATCTAGTCAACAGGAAGACAATGTCTCTTTGATGAGCCCAGTAACGGAAGAAGAGATAACCAAAATAGTTTGGTCTATGGATCCGGATAAAGCCCCAGGTCCCGACGGGTTTTCTATTCATTTTTATAGGATTTGTTGGGAGACCATCAAATTTTACCTCTTCAGAATGATAAGAGGAGTCTTTAGGAAAGCAAAAATGGGAGGGGGAACAAAATCAACATTCCTTTCTTTAATCCCCAAGGAAACTAATCCAAGATCGTTTGATAGATACAGGTCGATTTCCTTGTGTAATTCATCATATAAGATTGTGGCCAAGCTGCTGGCTAACGGGATCAAGCCTCTTCTACAAAAGCTTATTTCTCCAAATTTCAAGGTGGATTTGTGAAAGGGCACAAATTCTCGGGATAATGTTATCCAAACTAAGAGGCTCCTCCATTCCAGCCCATGCCCGAAAGAACTGTGTGCATGATTATTAAAATTAGAGGTGAGTAATGCTTTTGATCGTTAATAGATCTTTCTTTGTACTCAAAGTAGTTTCGGTCTTACTCTTCATGAATTTTTAAAATACAGCTCGCAGGAGAATGTCCTGATCGCTTCCACGGTGAATCCGGAGACCTACGATTTCTTCTCCGCCTAGGGATCGAGGATGCCCCCGCTTCCTCTTCCCTTTATGGCATTCGATGATGGATTCATTACAGAAATTAAATCAGATAGTTTTGGTGGCACCATTCCCGGATAGAATCGCATAAGAGCACCTTCGCGAATCACGCGCTTCGCCGATGATTCAATTCCCGCCGGCTGGCGCCTTGAGAATGGTGGCTAAAGCATTCAAGACTATTCTTCAAAAATATTGCAGCGTAACTGGAGCTCTCATCAGTGAAAGGAAGAGCGCAGTTTATGGTTGGAACACTGATCAACAAACCATTGATAGGATAGCTAGTGAGTTGGGCTTCAAAGGCTTCGCTGAATGGGACAAAATAAAATATCTGGGTCTTTCGTTGACGATGGGATCCAACCGGAACATCTTGTGGGAGGAGGTAATTTCTAAGTTCAAAAAGAAGATAACTGCATGGGGCGGAGTCTGGCTATCCACTGGAGGAAAGCTCACTCTTATCAGGTCGGTCCTTTCCGCGTTGCCTACCTTTCAAGCTTCCCTGCTGTTGGCTCCAAGGCAAATAGCATATCAAATTTCCTGTCTAATTCGGAACTTTCTGTGGAGCGGTGGTAAGGGGAACAATAATCGCTTTCATCTTGTTAACTGGGAATTGGTATGTTTAATTATTCAATGAGGCGGCTCGCGAAATCAGACCCTCTTCACGCCAATCGAAGTCATTGTAAGATTCGTAAGTACAATCTCGAGCTCACGCATCTAATCAGCTGCATTTTAATCCCTAAATATTTAAAAAACGATCATCACCTCTAATCCCGCTTTCTCCAAAAGGAACGCTGCATGGAAAGTCTCATAGAGGGATAGAATTTCTTTTCCGACGCAGATTCGCAGATAAAATTCTGCATGGCAAGACAGACTCGGTTGGAGGGATCGAATCATGGGTCACCATCCTTTCTCAGAGATAAATGAAATAGCATATTTAAGAGATTGGCTAAGGGCAAGAGGAATCTGGAAAATTGAGGACATCGTGGAGTGGGAAGAATATGGCAATTGGAAGGGCTGGAATTTGCCAAACATTCCTGAGCATTTACAAGTTCAGTTAAACCTTTTTACAGCTGAAATAGCATATTTTGCACCTGTGCATAAGAACGAGGAAGACACTTGGGGTTGGGGACAAACAGGAGTCTACTCAGCTAAACAAGGGTACATACAAATTCAAGGCAAAAAAGACTCATCCTAAGGAGTGTAGCAGATCCGGGAAGCCAAAGATCCCGGCTGTGTCAATTTCTTCCTGACCTTGTTCTAAAACAAACCTTACCGTCGCATGGTGAACCTTTGTAAAGGAACATCCTCTGCCCACACCGATGTGTGTGTTCTCGCAAAAAGCCTCGAAACTACAAATGATAGCTTTTCTTTGAATGTGGCATGTTCTAAGACTCTGGACAAGTTTCTTGACGGATTCTGAGTTAGGCCTCCAAATAATGTCAATACGGAAATGTTCGTCTTGGAAACGCTAGATCCCTATAGCATCGCTGCCAAGTCCTCTCGGTCCAAGGTATGGACAGAAATTCCGGAATATCGAGGTTGGAAACTGGTCGCCTTTGAATGATATAATCTTCAATCAAACAGAAATAACAGCTGAACAGGTTGCTGGAAAAGCTAAGAATCTGCTAGTAGAGACTTTGAGACAGTTCAACGTTAAAGATAACTCCCTAAGAGATGAAGAAAGTATCTGGTTGGGCGGCATCATTCCCACTTCGAGCCCTTCTTCATTCTCTCGTCCTATCCTCAAGGAAAATTGGCAGATTCGAGACAACTTAGAAGGCTTCCAGACGTGGTGGAAATCTCTAGGAAAATGCACCATCTTTTGATGGAGCCTCGAAGGAAACTGTGCGTCGTGGGGGGACTATCAATTCCTAATGGGCAAGTAAAGAGAGTTATTAAATTGGGTCTCAATAACAACCGTGCGTGGTCCTTAGCTCCTCTTAAAGGCCTTCGCTAACTATTTAAAGAGGAATCCAGAAATAGTGTTCGAGACCTAACCCATTTCTGATCGTGAGTCTTAAGGAAAAACAAAAGGTTCAAAGATCCATCTCTGAACAAACAGATGACAAGAGTGATTAGACTCTTGAAGGAAATCCCTTCAGTCAAAATTTTCCATATTCTCAGAGAACTGAATTCAGAAGCCGACTATCTGGCTAACACTCGATGCAATCTAGAAAAGAGCATGATAAGCATAAACTCAAGCGAACCGATTATGGTAGCCATCCCTAATCTCGGGCAAAAAGCAACAGAGCATCTTCGTACTCAAAGAGTGAGTATAGCGATTGAAGAACAGCTAGACCTGAGATTTATTCTCAACCAAATCCTAAATCACTTCCTCCAAGTAAAAGAAATGAGGTACATGCCATTTTTTCAAAGTCGCAATGCTGAAAGGCAAGCGCTTCTTTATTCAATTCAGTGCCCTCACCAAGCAAGCATAGCGTCAGGAGTTAGCCAAGTCGCCTTCGCTCCATTCTTCCCCGCTGGCTCTTAATCAGAAGTTTTAGTAATTGTGATCCATCACGTCAAGTTCAATTCATCGAAATGTAATAATCATTGTCTGGCCTCTTCTGCATATATTGCTCATGGTTAAAAAAAAAAATGGTATCCTAGACGAGGAATTTTATGTAAATTAGACATCAAAGTTTGAAATCAAGGGTGAAGAGCACAAGGTGTACAAATTGAAGAAAGCCTGTAGCGGTTTGAAACAAGCTCCAAGAGCATGGTACAGTCACATTGATTCCATTTTCTCAACAATGGATTGAGTAGGAGTAACAATGATCCCACACTCTATACTAAAAGAGATCAACAAGATAATATTTAATATTTTTTCTTTTGGTTTGATGATATATGCTATACATGTAATTAAAGGTTGAATGATTTGCAAACAACCATGAAGGAAGAATTTGAAATGAACGATCTCAGTCGTATGGAGTATTTTCTTGGCATTGAAGTTGAGCAAGCACTATACTAAGGCATTTTTTATTTCTCAAAGGAAGTATGCCAAAATATTTTGAAAATATTCAAAATGGATAAATGGAAATCAATGGATACACAAATCGTAAGAGGTGCAAAGTTAAACAAACAGGATAAAGGATTAGCAGATGATTCCACATTGTATAAAAGGATTGTAGGAAGTCGCATGTATCTTACAACTACCAAACCAGATATTATGTATGCAATGAGATTAATTTATAGATTTATGGAGTCTCCCAAAGACTCTCATTGGAAAGTTAGAAAACAAATTATGAGATACACTGCAGGTACAACAAATTATGGAATTTGGCATTCCACTTCCAAAGATAATTCACTTGTTGGGTACACAGATAATTATTTTTCACACAACATTGATGATAGGAAAAGTACTTTTGGGTATGAATTTCATTTGGGTACATGTTTAATCTCATGGGCATAGATCTTGTGTCATAGCGAACAATGAAGGATAACTGGGATGATGTCATCTAGAAGCTCCTAATGACATGTAAAAATATGGGCCACCAGATCTATGGGTGAGATTGATGCCAAATGAAGCATTGGAGGCAATGGAGGGTAACATCACCTAGCATCCCAAGGGTTCCAAATTATAGTGGGCTCCACCCTCTTACATATGCTCCAATTCTCCCATGTCAATGAGTTTATTGGTGTGGGAGAGGTGTTGACGTGAAGATGAAATTTAAAGAGTTTCTCTAATGCTCCCATGTCAATGAGTTTATTGGTGTGGGAGAGGTGTTGATGTGGAGATGATATTTCTACAAGAGTTATTTCAAAACATGAAATAGGTGGATGTAACATTGTAAAATATGTTTTAAAGGAATACAATACAAAAACATTGTACAATGATGAGGGTTTTTTGTAAAATTGGTATTATCCATAGATTTTCACATATTTATGTATGAATTGTATATTGTTCATATATTTTAACATATTTATGTATTTTTATAGCTCAATTTGTAGGTTGGGAAAATACTGGCCCAACCCCAAAAACAAGTGCTACAAATTGGGAATCCTACACCCAATGTCACCTCGATGTAGGTCTTGCACTTCAAGGGTGACTAGGTCACTCTAGGGAGGTGATATTGGTGACCCTAGGGGGAACAAAATGGGGATGGATGGATATGGAAGTGGAGCCCCTAGAGGTCAAATCTAAATGGAGTGAAATGTGGGAAGAGATTCCTTGTAAGTCAAGTTATTGTTTCTCCAAAGGTATAGTACTTCTCTGGATGATTGTACTTGCCTGAGACATTAGAAAATACAACTTGAAATGATAAATGTTAGTAAGGATCAACAAGTTAAGCTTGATGTCCCTAATTTTCAGCAATAGATGACAGGTATATCATCAAGTAAGACATTCAAATCAGCATGTAAAACATAAGATCAATCAAGAATAATATCAATGAATATGGCAATCAATTATGATTGAAAATGACACTTTTGAGGCTAAACAAAGCAAGCTATTGTAACATGTATTTTATGTAGAAAATTGCAGCCTTGTGGTTGTAGCATTCATTAAAGTTTTTCAGAAAATTACACCATCAAAATATTCTAGCAAGTATCCCAAAAGATGTGCCCTAGTTAGTCGAGTAAATGAGAAAAAAAATAGGAGTTAGTCTAGGGTTAGTTTATGAGTTATGGTTAGTAGTTTATCTAGGTTAGATCATCCCTAATGGTTGTAGGTTAGGGTTTGTAACAACAGTTAAAGTAGTGGGAAAGAGGGGACTTCCTAGTAGGGGAAGACTCCTCTCAATGTAGCAAACCAACTTCAAGAAATAGATCTTTCAAAAGACGGAAATTCATATTTCCCAAGGCAATGATTTTATATCTCCAATGCAAAAAATAGATGACTAGTGCCTTTACTATTGGTCTAATGGAGTCAAATAAATTAACTAGAGATGATACTTCTTTGGGGGTGTAAATCCTCTTACTTTTCAAGCCAAGTATCCCTAGTTAGGGTTTTAGAATGAGGGGTGTAAATCCTCTTAATTCCTCAAACAAACCCTTGCAACATCAATGGACTTTAAGCAATAAATGATGGAGACTAGAGTGGGGGTGTAAATACTCTTACTTCCAACTTAGCTCCTAGCACAACAATCCTTGACTTGAAAGAATGATAGCATAAGAGTAAAAGACCATACCAAAATCAAAAAATATTTTAAGATAATCCACCATAAAAGCTAGAAAGCATTCATCCAAGACTAACGCCTCACTCCTCCATCAACCATTCCCAAGAGATAGCCATAAAAAAGTGCATAAGAGACAAATATAGCCAAGTGTAGCAAAATTTTTAGATCCAATTCCTCTCACAAGAGGGAGAGTTATTGTCCAAATGAGATCTTATGAACTCTTATTTATACAAAATGTGACCAAGGTGACTTGTCCACATATTAAAGGGTAAATCACAAGAATAGGGGTCAACAACTCTAATATTCCCCCCTTTAACAAAGTAATATTAACAATTCATTTAAAATTCACTTTTGCACATAATAAAACCCTAATTTTAGTATGACGTCACCCGTTTAGGGGACGTTTTGGCATATCGAGGAGGTCATTGGTGAAGGAGAAGAGTAGAGACGCTTCCCAAATCCACATGTCAAGCATACAACAACTTCCTTCATGATGAAGGCTCAATCCCTTTCAAAACTTCCAAGTTCCAATGTATGTCACCTCACCACCAAGCCCTACCCCCCTAGATGACATCATGCTAAAAAATGAGATGTTTTTCCTCTCCAAGGAAAACCGTTTGGCATGTGGGGGATAGGATACATCGCCCAAGTCATCTTCAAGGCCTTTCAAGTTTGATATCCCTCATTCAAAATGTTGGCCCTTGGCATCCACCTATGGGCTCCAAACCCCATGGAAGCCCAATCTAGGCTTTTTGTTCCAAAACTGTCCATCATATAGGTCTTGCAAAGACAAACAAGCACACCCTCCAAGGATCTCAAGTCATAACATCATGATAAGTGAATCCAATCAATAAATGAGCCATCTAAGCATGTGCATCAAATATCACTATATCAAACAATTAATTGCTCAAAGACACTATGTGACTTGTCAAGATTGAATATGGGAGGGTTGACGAGGTGTCGTATTGGGTAGATCTTTCCCTAGGTCAAGGAGAGTTTCCAAGAGATCCCTCTCCAAGCCATGTAAAGTGGGTGAGGTGGTTGGGGTCAAGACTCAATAGGCATAAGGCTCATGACATACAAGGGGTCATAGTGACTCATTCATGGGTGCCTTTGTAGAGGGTGTGTGGTACCTTTGTCCACAATGCACTTTTTCCAAGCCCATTAATTTTTTGTTCTTTTATTCTTTCATAATTTTAAGGAGAGGTTGAGGTCACTGCCCTGGCATGGTCACTAGATAATGGCAATGTCACCCACAAACACCTAGTGGAAATGAGAAGGATGGCTCGTGATGAGACCCCCTTTCTCTTAGCCATGCAAATGAGAGCCATTACCCTAGTTTGGTGACCAGATGATGGCAATGTCATACCACTAGATATTCATGGACGTGATAGGTCGGCTCATGATGAGACCTCATATCCTTCAACTAACCTTTTAAGCATTCGTTATTATATTGTGGGTCCCTTTTACTCAAAGATAAGTGTTTTACTACTTTCTTGGGTGATCCCTGGGCGAAGTATCTGGAAGGTTCATACAAGGCTTTTATTTTTTTCCCAACATCAAACCCTATGGGCCTTCAATCCCTTCTTCCAATAGATTGAAGGACAACCCCTTCTTGGGTCAATACACCCTAAAATCCCAAGAGGTAAGGAAATGGGGGGGAATAATGATGGAAAGAGGTAAGTATGGTCGAACACGGTACAATGGCTCTATAAGGGATTTCCTAGTAGTAAACCCATCCCCAAGGAAGACCACTTACTACAACACAATGCCAACCACCAAGGTGAAGCAAGGAAAAGGGCATAATGTCCAAGCATATATCATGAAATATAGAGAAATATAATATACAACATACTCAATTGGCTTAAATATTGAAATGATGCTCACCGTAATACTGACTTGTACCTCATGGAGCAAGGCCCACTGCCTTCCGGAAGCCAGCTGATGTGGTGGATGCCATTTGGAAATGTGTGACCATCTGTGGTGGTGAGAGGGGTTTCCAACTGTGAGAAAGGGTATTGTTGGGCATGCAGTCTCTTAGCACTCCATATCTTCAACTTGAAGGCCTCGAGACATAATCTCATTAGTTATCCACAAAATGGGGATAACATCTGGCTCCTACTTGGGGACATGTGTTCATCATAGAGTACATGAGAACCACAACATCTCCTAGTAGACCTGTGCCTACAAGGAAACATCAAAATTTCAAGTGCATGATGGCCTACTCATCCTTGTTCTCATATGATCATAATCAAAACCAACTAAGCCAAAAAAAGAAAAATTTGACATTTTTTCAAAAATTTATAAGCTAAGCATGAAATCAATATGCAAGTAGAGAAAAATTAAAATGAAATGCATCTAAACTAATATGAGAAATCAAGATGAAAATGCAAGGAATCAAAATGACTTACTTATTTACCTGTGCCCTGAAGATCATGTGCTGGATGATGTCAGCTGAAGTCATACAACCAGTGCGACCATTTAATCATCTCATCAAAGTATCTCCCCCTGTGCCTAATAATATAATACAACAAAGATAAGTTAAGCACATAATAATCATGAGTAAAAACAAACATATGATTGATCATGAAATAAAACTCATGAAGATGGGTGGGAGGGAGGAAATCATGTTGGAAAGAGAAACCATCAACCCGATCATCCCGCCTGAAAGTGTAGCCACAATACTGATAAATTCATCTCTGAAGGGGGCTACTATATGTAGACGAAGTCTCATCTTCATCGACGCATAAAGACTCATTGCTTGTCAAGGGTTGGGAGGAGATGAGAGATCAGAATAATACTGCATGATCTCTTATTGAAGAGAGTAAGAGGTAAGGAACAATATCAGGTGTAGAAAAATATCGACTCTTCCCATGTGAATCTCCATGGAAATATCCAAGATGAAAATACTTTCGCTTTGAAAAATGAACCTTTGAATGCTCTGAGGTGGCCACATCCTAGTATTCCTCAAAATATGAGAACAACGGTCGAAATTCCTTATAAAACAAATCTGCATCCTCAAAAGGGTATATACCAAAGGATGAATGAAGATCATATTGCGACAAGTCATCCTCGAAAGGGAAGAACAAATCTGTACTCATGTCATCACTAGGATTCAAAACATCTGAATCATACATGCATGGAGGCTAGTCCTCAGAAAATGACATTTCAACCCCTTCTGCTTGAGAGCTACCCTTAATGTCATAAATGGGATCTCTATCAATAATGAAGCAAACCACATACCATCTATGTCTCCCAACCTACATGAAATCAACAATGCGTTTGTCAACTATATCTGAGGGTTGTTCCATAATTTACTATCAAAACTTGTAAATATTTGGCAAATATCATTAACTTAATCATTTTTAGGTAAAAAATAGACAAATTTCTTACTAAATTAACAAATATCTTTTTCAGTAAAAAATAATCCAATCGCCCTAAAAAATACCATACAGAACTTCCATTATGTCCTTGACCCCTAAATTTTTTAATCTAAATTGCATTATCCCACCTACACGATGCAAATCGGTCTCTTAACCGTCAAATTCTGGCTCATGGGTCAAATGGAGAATGTGCATTTAGGTGAGAGCCACTCCCATGTGCTTGATGTGTGGCTTACTTAAAAAATGGAAAGACAAATTGAATGAATAAATCTCGCTTCTCTCAGGTGAGACAAACTACACCCGGAGACACCCAGAGCAGAACCACTCACTCCATTGAAATTCT
This sequence comes from Picea sitchensis, assembly GCA_010110895.2. NCBI lineage: Eukaryota > Viridiplantae > Streptophyta > Pinopsida > Pinales > Pinaceae > Picea > Picea sitchensis. The sequence continues at coordinate 1,119 of SNQJ01S0080465.1, read as the reverse complement.
ACAATAAAGATACATAATTATAAAGGAATAAAAACAATAAAGATACATAATTATAAAGGAATACATTTGGTTCACGGAGATAGAGCAAATCACTAGAAAATAGGATCTAGGTCTAAAGAAATACACAATCGTAACTATGTAACTATCTAACAAATAGTTTCTCCATTATTTCTAAGTTTCCCCCATAATGAAGAAAGGATCGACTTCCACACCTAATATCCCCCTAAACAATTCAAATTTTATCTTCCGAAGAGGCTTAGTGAAAATATCAGCAACATTTTCACAAGTATTACAATACATTAAAGAAACATCATTAGACTGCATCTTTTCTCGAACAAAATGAAACTGAGCATCAACATGCTTTGTCCTTGCATGATAAATAGGATTATTTTCCAACTTGATTGAGCTTTGGTTATCACATCTCATCACTGTAGCTTTCCTTCGTTCTTCTCCAACATCTCTAAGAAGTCTTCTTAACCAAATAGCTTCACAAGTTGTTGTACACAAAGTTTTATATTCTACCTTAGTAGATGACAAAGATAAAGTAGGCTTCTTTGTACTACTCCATGAAACAATCCCAGATCCAATACTAAAATCATATCCTGTAATAGATCTTCGATCATCGAAATTGCTAGCCCAATCTGAATATGAGTAACCTGTCAGCTCAACATCAAATGAATCAATGAATTTAATACCATAATCAATTGTTCCTTTAAGATATGTGAGTACCCCTTTTGCTACATTTCAATGGCTTTCTAGAGGTCTTGCCATAAATTGACTTAACACACTAACAAAATATGTTATGTCAGGTTTGGTTGTAGTGAGATAGTTGAAGCTTCCCACCATCTGTCTATACACTGTACCATCTACCTCCTTTGAACCATTATCACGAGAGAGTTGTATGTTCTGCTGCATTGGAATAAATTCAACTTTACACTGATCAATCTTAAACTTCTTAAGTACTTCTCTAACATATTCACCCTGAGGAACAAAAGTTTGACCAACATTTTTCCAAACTTCAAGACCTAGGCAGTAATGTAACTCGCCAATATCTTTCATTTCAAATATCTGTGACATCTTCTCCTTAATTCCATTAATCAGATTGTCATAATTTCATGT
>SNQJ01S0080464.1:35955-51226 GCA_010110895.2 Picea sitchensis | reverse complement strand
TTATTACCATAAGGGAGATACTCATCACATAAAAACATTGTCGTTTCCTAAAGAGGAAGCAAGCTACTAAATCCACTTGAAAGGACACCTTATCATAGTTGCACACCGCTCCCAACATTTCCAACATCTCTGAAATTGGTTTCTGAAGTTTCTGGAGCTTGGGAATTGGTAGGGAACGTCCCCAATTGGCTGGGAACTATTTTGGGAACTTGAGAGCTTTTTGGGAGCTTCAACATCAAGGAAATGAGAGCTTGGGAACAAGTTTCCTAAAGGGAGAGCTTTAAATTATAATTATATTAAATTAAAATGCAAATATGTTTATTCCATTATTACAAATACATAATTTATTACAAATATTTTCATTATATTTATTCAAAATATCACTATAAAACAAAGACTAAACTACTTATTTCAAAAATTAGTTAAGTAAAAACGATTAATAATACTCACTTTATAGTTGTGGATATGAAAAACTTTTAATGAATGTATGTTTTCCTTCAAGCCCAAACTAAACATGAAAGTCTAATAAATCAATACCCTATCCATGCCAAGCATTTGCTCAAGTGTGTAGTTGATATCAACCAACCAATCAAAAAAGAATAATATATTCATATAATTATTAGCACAAATTAAATTAGTAATTTCAATATTGTAGTTGTTGCAATAAAATAAACCTTGTCATCAATTGATCTTCAATTTTATTCAAATAAAATTTAAGATATATCAATATCTCTATACATTGTAATCCAAAATATCATTATAATCTAAAATATTTTATATATATTTTTAATATATATTATTGAGGCTCCCAACTCCACATTCCCACATTTTAAAAACTTATACAATATATATGATTCTAAATCTCCACCTCCTCTATAAATATATATTATAAATATACATTTAAAATAATTTAAAATTCATATATAAACTCATACCATATTTTACCACACTTCAAAAATAATACCAGTTACATTATATAAAAATTCCACCCAATACGGTAGTCGATGTTTATTCATTCACTTTATAGTTAAATTATGAAAATGTTCCTTGTGAAAGGCCCCACATTTATTATCATAACTCATATCCAATTTCTTGTACTTTGCTTAGATGTTAAGCAATCAGATTTTCATGTTTCCCTTGTCATCTTTTGGAAACTTTCCCAAGCACATCATCAATCAAATCACTTAATTTATTTTATAAAATATTCATCACTTATTTATCATACTGAATGTATCGAACCAACATGATAAAAACAAATAGTTCTTTGCCCAAAAGCTTGGGCAAATTTTGCTCACATGTATATAGAAAACAAAGTGGGGAGATCGGCGTGTACGCAAAAAAAAATTAAAACCCTATGTTGGAATTCTTCAATTGTGAATGAGGAAGCTAGAATCAAAATGCAATATTTCAAACAAAATAATATAATATTTTTTTTTAAATATTTAACTAAATAAAAGTATAGGGATCTTGGAAAGCTTCTCTTCATGTTTTTCGAGCATAGAAACAAAATTCTAAAGAATCACAAATAATCACTTACCCTCTTAAGGTCTAATAAACCAATTAAATTTTAGTGGACATTAATCATCATTATCATCACTATATTTTTTTAATTTTTAATTAAACATAAATTTAAAAATTAAAATTATTACAATTTTAAACATAAACAAAATAATATAATTATTTTTCCAATATATTGAATAAAACATAAAATGCAAAACTCAACCTTCAAATTATTCCAATTGTGAATGATGAAATAAGATGTCACTTAAATACACTAATATAACAATTTCTTAAATTTATAATAAAATATAAAATTCTTTTCAATTAAAATGCATTTAAAAAAGTTAAACTTGAAACTTCTTCAATTTTCTAAGATAACATCAAGATATAACAATGCAAGTAAAACTATAATATAATTCTAAAATTAATTTTAAAAATATAAAGTTCATCTTAGGTAGTGTTACTTTTCTGGTTAAACAAAAAAATTCAGGACATTTCAATGGTTTTATTACTCTTCCATTTAACATTAAATTCAGGACATTTCAATGGTTTTATTACTCTTCCATTTAACATTAGTTTTAATTTTTTATATTTAAATAATTTAATTGGCACCTGACAATTATTTTTAAAAATTAAAATAAAAAATTTAAAAAATAAAAATACATTTTTAATATAAATATAAATAAAAATATATATTTTTTATATATTTTAAAAATTCAATTAAAATTTGATAATATATATTTTTTTTTATATATTTAAAAAAATTTAACTAAAATGATAATTATTTCAATATTTCAAAAGTAAAAATTAAAAATTAAAACACATTTTTACATAAACACAAACAAACATAAACAAAAAAACACCACAAGGAAAAAAAAAAAAAAAAAAATATTATCAAAATTTTAACATAAATTCTATATTATATATAACTAAATAAAAAATGCGTCTTGAATTCTTTATTATAGGTTTAGACTCTTACTCTCATAGATCACTCATCCACGAGTGTTTCTCCCTTGGCTCCTTACAATTACAAGCTGATTACTCATCCACGAGTGTTTCTCCCTTGGCTCCTTACAATTACAAACTGCTTACTAGTAGGCAATTTTCCCTTTGGTCTTTCCCATTGACTTAAACTAGAGCCTCATACTGGACCATGGACACTATGCTATTATGCAAATGTGGCATTTTTCAAATTTCCCAATTTTGGAGGAAGAATGACTTACTTTTTATGCTATTATGCAAATGTGGCATTTTTCAAATTTCTCAATTTTGGAGGAAGAATGACTTACTTTTTGTTTCTTCTTTGTCCAAAGTATATATTTACTTAATTTGATAGTTAATTTGGATTTATATAAATTGAAAATTAAATATTGAGATTTATTAAAAAATGGAGTTCTCAAATTACCTACATTTTTTTAATTTGGATCATATGATTTGCTTTTAGGTTTCTTGAATTTAAAATTAATTAGTGAGTATTATCAATGCTTTATTACAAATACACAAGTAAAATAACTATATAAAATAAATATGTTTAAAGAAGTACATCTAGAGGTTTTTGGTAAATTGTAATAACAAAAGAGCAATAAGGTCACTCGTAATTCCAAAGGAATTACAAATGAAAATAGAATTTTTTTAATCAATTGCAAATACTAATCAAGCCATTCATAAAAAAAAAAAACAAATTCATATACAATTACTTAGAAATAGTTTTTCCTATTTGAACTTTTCACTATAGAATCTCATCTGCATATCAAACACACTTTGCTCCCTTGTGCAACAAGTAAGAAAAAGTTGAAACTTCAAATATTAGGGATTCAAAACTCGAGTACTTGTTGCACAAGGGAGCAAAGTGTGTTTGATATACAGATGAGATTAGTAAGAAAAAGTTGAAACTTCAAATATTAGGGATTCGAAACTCGAGTACTTGTTGCACAAGGGAGCAAAGTGTGTTTGATATGCAGATGAGATTCTATGGTGCAAAGTTCAAATAGGAAAAACTATTTCTAAGTAATTTTATATGAATTTGTTTTTTTTTATGAATGGCTTGATTAGTATTTGCAATTAATTAAAAAATTTCTATTTTCATTTGTAATGCCTTTGGAATATATATATATATATATATATGATGACCCACATGAATGAGGTAGCAGGATATAGAGAGGGTTTCCAAAGGAGCAAGTTGGGGTTTCCATCGATGTCAATATAAGTCTTCTTCAGGGTTTTGAAGGGTAGAGGATGTGGCAACAAAACTAACACTAGAGTTGGAAATGGAAGAGGAGATCATGGATTACTTAACTGACCCGTTGGAGGGATAATCGATATGGTCGATCCCACTCCATCACTTGTTTCGTATTGCTAAAGGTGCATGAAGGAGTTACATGATGGGGATGAACCTTTGGAGGAGGAAACGATGTCAATACTTGGTGAGTTGGCTCAAGGGTTTGTTCGATAGGTGTTATATTCTTTGCATGTGTGTGGGGGGTCCGATTGTGTCTGACGATCCCTCCCTAGAAGTGGTCTTTGTATCATGTGCATCAAGCACTTTCCTAGGGGGGTCCCAGGTGGGACCAAGATTCCCCCCCGTGCTTACGCAGAACGTTCGGCTTCGGGGCAGGGTCCCCCATTTTTTTTTTTGGGCAGTTTTTTTCTATAATAGCGGTTTTCTAAATTAATCCTGGATTAAGGGATTAGGATTTTGGTAGCTGCAAAATACCTAAAATATTGTGTATATATTGTATTGCAAATGGTGAAATTAATAAAATGAAGATTTGAAAGGTGCGATAACAAGGAAGGATGGTTTTCTCCCAATTAAGGGTTTCCAAGGTAAATCTCCGTGTACTATGTGTATGAGTGTAATGACCCCGCCGTTACGACACACAAACAACGTACAACATGCATATTTTCTTTTTTCATTGCATTAGGAAATTAAAACATCATAATAATTAGCAGTTATCATTGACACATCAATCACATATATTAACGAACAATATTAATGCATTAATAATCAATTACGACACAATGCCGACACATCATCCCCATGAACCACGCCACACATATCAATGTATTAACACAATATTTAATAGCATCCCAACATCATTGCATTCTACCATTAATAATGACACATAACAGTACAATTCTTAAACATTCAACGCATCTCACAAGGACCATCATCAGATATCACTAAGAAAACATACGATACCACAACAAATCATAAGGATCATAAAGATAATCACAAGAAACACATAATATACTACCCGCCCAACCTACCTTGCAAGGTTAGGACCTCCAGAACACATAAGCAACACTCAAGCCCATGTTCCAATTCATTTTAACCATTTAAGGTCTCAAGGCTGGCGAATGTTCTGAGGAACACGGAGGGGTCTACATCCCACCCACACAATCAATTCCAAGCCAACTAAGCTAAATCAACATCATCAACGATCATCAAGGCACAATAACATTCAATTAAACCAACACATGCAACATAAAATTCCATGGTGCAGGAGAACTTAAATACCAAATCAATCCAACAACGACATAAGCCAAGGCACCAATAATCTACTTATTAAATTTTTAAGGCACAACAAATATCCACTTAAATTCTAGGAGCGCGATTAAATCAATCGTCAGATTACAATAATCAACATCATTTTCAAGGTAAGCACATGATCCATTGCCATATTAACATATTCACTTATCGATCATTGCGTGCAAATAATCCAATCATAAGGAAATCATACAACAACATGGTGACAAGCACATTAGTAAACTAAGGCGTAAAAATTTATGCTTCAACTTAGTCCATGGCACAAGCAATCCTAACACCTATTCATCATCCTATTCCAAGGCACAAGAAGTTTGAGATCTAAACCAAAATCCAATTGTGCAAGAAGTCTAAAAATCTATAACTGTCATGCATTAATTGAAATCCATAAACAAAGACATTCTAATATCAATCACAACTAATTCAAAGACACAGGGTAAACATATTCATTACTTTTTATTTGCGCCAAGTCTAAGATCTAACACTCATGAAGGTATCCATCCTTAAATCATTTAAGAAGAACAATGGAATCNACCCAGTTAACCATTAATTAATTCATTTAATGGAACTCATTAAAAAAAAAAAAGGAATCATACTCTAACATCTATCAATTAAATCATTTTTAAGGAACTCATTAAAACATTAAAAGATAATAGAATTACACTCAAGGTCCATTAATTAAATAATTTTAATGGACTCATTAAAACAAAAGGATTCGCACTCTAATATCTATTGATTAAATTATTTTAAGGGACTCAATAAAAACAAGAATTCATACTCAAGGACCCATTCATTTAATCATTAAGAACTCATTATGAACTAAAGGAGCCACACTCAAAATTCAATAATTAATCATTTTAAGGATCTCAATAAAAACTACGCGCCCTCGTAGGAAAACCTAGTTCCAACTCCCCACTCATCCCAATGCAAGGAGAAAGAGAGGAGAGAGTCCAAGGGTTAGACTCTTTGGCCTGCGCAACCAAAAAGAAATGGTGCCTGAAGAGGAAGATGCGCTGGGTAATCCTGACCAATAGACACAGCTAAATTTCGGGAAGGCGCAGCTACACTAAAGGATATGCAACCGCCTTTTTAAAGTAAAAAAAAAACACTGAGATAAGCGCCCAGGAGGAGAGATTCGCACGACCAGTCTTAATGGCGCACAGAGGTGGTACTGGCCCTCCTCCTTCCAGCGAGGGAAGAGGAAATCCCAAAGGGATGCGCAGAGGTAAACGTTCAAGTGAAAGGTGCCAGGGAGAGGCCCTTTTTCGGTGCAAAAACTGAGAACGAATCTGGGTAGAATCGAATGGCTGGGAAAGGAAAACCGAGTTACATTATAAAAATGAAAGGCCTGTGAGAACAGAAAAACAAAAAGCTGGGTAAACACGACTTGCCGGTGAAGATAAAATCGATTGTTGGGTAAAAGATACATTTACTGTGTAGAAACGAAAAGTGCATTTACTTAACATTACAAGCGACATGGAACAAGTAAGAACGCTGTTAGAGAGAGAGACGTAAGAGAAAAGAGTTTTCTGAGTGAATAAAGACCAAGAACGTAGAGCATTCAAGGGTTGATTCGTTGTAATAAGCCTTGGATCGTTGGGTGAAATTTCAGAATTAACGTTGAGGGAAAGATGAAAAATACATCCAGCAATGTGTATATATACAGAATCGTCCAATCATCGCTAAATCAACAGATCGTCCAATGTGTATATATACAGAAAAAGTTTCCTTCTCTTCTACCAGAGTACAATTATAAACTAAGATTTATGCTAATCAATCAATTAAAATTACTGTAGCAATACATATGCAATGGAAAACTCATTGCAATGAAATTTTCATCCGAATACCATAACCATCCATACAAGTATAAAAATTAATCTTAATACATTTAACAACTTTAACAGGAATATCGTAACCGATGACGAAGAGGCGAAGATGTACTCTCGCAATTGTGCTCCGTCCAGCTCCTGCTTGCTAATCTTTAAGACCTCACTGGTACCTCCCAGCCAACGCTAGAGGTGCTCTTCTTCCACCTTAGCCCCCCAAGTCGCAAAGGGGCCACACATCAACCAGAAAAATCTAGCTCCCAGCTCGCCTTGCAAGGTTGAGCTACCACTCTCTATTCGAGCTGGGTATCCCAACTCCCACAAGAAAAAGAAAAACCAGTAAAGAAAAATCTGGCAGCGTAACCTTGCGCATACCAGTCATGATCATTTCCTCATCTCACCCATTTCTTTTATAGAGTTCTTCTTAGTGACACTTGCAAATTGCACCTTAAATTCGTTTTATTAAAAATTAATTAGGGAAAACTCTACCCCGTACACTTGTCACCCGATCCCTTAGTTGCACCAGAAATTCATTTAATTAATTAAATTAATTTGCCAAATTCCCTCACCCACCTAAAAGCCTTCCTAAAAACGTTTTTTGTTGTCCCTTTGTTCCCTCAATTTCCCTTAACGACCAATGCCTTTCTTAAAGCTTAGTTGAGTTTATTTAGGAAAGTTCTCTAAACTAGATTCCTTTCTATGTTCCACATTCCTTTTGCATTTAATTTCCCTTTTCTGTCTAAGTTCCAAATTAGCATGTCTTTGCACATAGCAATAATTAATTTTTAGATAATTTATTTCTCCTTTAAATTCTAAATTTGATTTTTTTGTTCTCCATCCCCCCCTTTATTAATTGCTCAACTAAGTTTTAGTCCTCAAATCCTACTTAGACCTAGGCTTTAATTTCAACTAGGCTTAGCAATTTTTAAGGGATTTTTTTTATAATTAATATGCTTTACTCATACCACATTTATTTTAAGGTTGACCGCGTCAAAATAAAATACTGTTTTCTAGGCACTTAGGTTCATTGACTTACCAATGTTAAAATCACGATGTGCCCTTCAGGACACACTACGTGCTCCAAGGGTGCCACTCACCTTTATTCATGTTTTATTTATGCGACGTGCCCTTCAAGACGCACTACATGCTCCAAGGGTGCCACTCGCCTTTTGACTGATTTTGGTAGACATCCAAACTTTGGAGTCAATACTCTGTCATTCGACCTTGTGGAAGACTAAGGGCCTCTAAGGAATAAGGACCCTGCCTTATTGCATGCCCATTATAATCTCCGTGAGCGACTGTCTAAGTATGCTCTCACGATATTGTGGATCTCTCGAACTAGGTAATCATTAACCTACAATTTGAGCCACGACGAGAGTGCTAGTAGGATGTGGCAGGGCTACTGCCACACCTCTCTCTCAATATATCTAGTTGTCATGCATGACCCCTTTACTCCTAATGTGAGTCTGATTAGAAAGCAATCGTTAGCCTGCATCCATCAACGAAACATGTCAGCAATCCATAAACAACATCATAATATACCCGACCATATGCCACATATGTATAAACATAAATACCCAAACCATATATAGTCCACTCCTTGACTCGATCCAGAGTCCAAGGAGGTAAATTGATGCCATCTTCATCCTCAATCTGTCAAGAGTCTTGCACACTCAGGAGAAACTAGTCAATAGCACCTGTCTATACATAAATAACATAACATAACACCATAATCCACAATATCATCATCGGAATCCATAAGCGAAGTAAACAATCATATAATGAATCAGATCACTTGCACACAAGTGTCCTCAAATAATAAGTCACATAAGGTGCGCGCAAGAGCGGGATACTACAACGAGCCATCGATTAATTTATGTTTTTCTTAAGAATCTGTATGCATTGCTTTACTTCACAGGTTTAAAACTTACATGTGGTATCAGAGCATGCTTTTGGCTCCAAGGGGATGCCTTTGTTGCTGAGGGTTTTGTTGGCACAGGGGAAGACCCAGGGTTCAACGCTACAACAACGCACCAAAAAAACCCTAACTACCGGCCCTATCGGCAACACCTGCAAAGAAGATGAAGTCTCACCCAAGGTAGAGGCAGGGGTGGTTGCATAACTCAGATGTCTGCAACCTTAGCTAGGACACCGATCTGTGATTACAACACCTTAACAAAACACTTAGCAGTTATAGTTCATAGTATTCACTTCGCAGAGAAAACCCTAATTACAAAGCAGCGCAGTATTCAACCAGATCTAACATATAGACACACTTAGCATAAGGGAATATATCAGATCTAGAATTTATTCACATTACTAAGCACTAAGCTACTATATCAAATGCATCTAAACATATATTACTGCATTAATCATATGAACAATAAACAATCACAATGCACAAAGCAACCATAACGCAACATATACGTGGTTCACCCCCAGTCTGGGGCTACGTCCACCAACTCTTCTTCCCTTTTATTATCTTCTATCAATCTTTTACATGCATAGAGCCACAAGATCCTACTCCGCATAGGACAGGAGATCTGCGCGCACTCCGCCAAATCCTCCTTCCCTGAGTTAGGTTACAACACAAAGCTTCTACTCAATCTCTTACAATCACTTGCACTTAGCCTTGCAAGTCCCACATAGCATGCACAAAGCATGTACAACTATCACTTGCACTTAACACTTGGTATCACACACTTGTGCCTTTGCACTTAACATCACATACACCCCTACTTACATCGCCTAGCTTTCTATTTATACATTACAAAATGGGCCTAAACATGGGTAAACCCATGGGCATACATCTCCATACCCGTTACATAAGCCCAAAACCCAAAAATCCCTAAAAAGGGGTCGAGATCCTGTGATCTCTGCTTCGACTTGCGCTCCGCCTTTGATAGCCTGTCGAAGTCCCAAAAGTAGTTCAAACATGACCAAGGATTCTCAAAACTTGGTCAAGGGCCAACAGGCCCCCAACACTCACCTGTGACTCATCTCGAGTCACTCTGATCTGGGTAGCTCTGCTTCAAAATCCTCGAGCTTGGCTCGAGCTGCTTAGACATGTTGTTGCGCCAAGGCCTCCTGCTTGGCGAACTCTTAGATAACTGCTTCATTGACAGGTACCTCTAAGAGTTGTTCAACTGCAGTGATGACTTGTTCCAGTTCTGCTCCTCAGCCTTCAATCTCTGTGAATAGTTGGCAAGCCTCATCCTAGATTGGTTGGAGCCTCCGAGTCACTTCCATGACTTTGCTCTGAATGGTGTGGACCTTTTGTTGAGCAGTGCCCTATTCTTTGGATCGCTTCATCCTCTCGACTGCTGACAGGGGCTTCAACTGCGCCTGTACTGTTTCTTCTTGCTGCTTTGCCTCCTAGAGTTGTGACTCCAGTGACTTCAATTCAGGATCCTCAGTGAGTTGCTCATAAGTCTAGGCACTGCGATCACTTAGCTGTTTACATTCCATGGTGAGGGCCTTGATTATCTCAATTTTACTTCGAGCAGTTGCTTCTCTTTGATCTCGTACATCCTACAGAGTGATGGGCACTATTCGTAGCTCCATATCCGCGATTCTTTGTTGAAGCTGTTGGATAGCTTCTGCAAGCTGCGCTACTTGATGCTCTATTGGTAATTCCACTTTTTGTTCTAAGCCTTTCACAGAGCGAAGTGCTCTACTAACTGCTTCTTTGACTCCGAGTTGTTCTGCGAGCAACTGCTCTTTCTCTTGCTGGATTTGTGCTTTCTCCTCTTCAAACTTTGTTTGGAGAGAAACCTTCTCCTTCTATGCAACTCGACATTGCTCTATGACTACTTTTTGCATTTGCTTTAGGATCTCTGTGGCCTGTTCTGTTTCTTCTTATGCACGACGAAGGCGAGCTTCAGTCGCATCAGCTAGTTAGCGGAGTTGGGTAGGCTCATCTCCCAACTCTGGTGCTTCTGATGGCGGGGGCGTAGTGGATATTGCGCGGCTAGATTGAAGGGCCTGTTGTACCCCTCTGAGTTCAACCTTGATTCTGTCATACATCTCCTACTGCTTGGCTTCATGTTTCTGTAAGACGTCCTGCGAGGCATTTGCTACAACTGCGATGATGAAGTCGAAGTCATCGACCATGGGCACGGTTCACATTGTGGTTTTGCTCGCTCTTGACTTCTTCCGTGAGGTAGGTTTCATGGGGGAAACCTTTCTTTTCTTCGAGGGATCAACCTCATCAACAGGATCCCTAGGCCATGTTACTTCGCCTTGCTTCTGCTAATATTCTTTTCCATTGGTCTCTTCTCTATCTACTTCATCATCACCTCCTCATCCAGGTGATACTGAAGAAGTTGCATCTGATGCACTGCTCAAGTTTTGTACTTCTTCGGTCTTCTTACTTCTGTTGGTTCCAGGTGTGTCATGTTCTTTGTGAGAAGCCTCCGAGCTGCCAATTAATTCAGAATCAGACATTTCTGCAGGGTCAGTAGGGATAACGAGGTCTGTTGACCAATCCTTAGTTATCTTGTCGAGGTCCTCCTCTGTGAGCTTATAGTATGATTGAAGCTCTTCTTTATGCTCGTCTGCATGCGCAGTGATATAAATGAAATGTCGATCTGCGCGAAACTTCATACGAGGTCTGAACCGGTGCAGGGTGTTCAACGTCATGCGAGGGACAACCTTGATAGCCCTCTTCAAATGGAGATAGTACGTGTGGAATATTGCATTCCACTGCCACTATTTTCCCATATTGATCAAGTACCAGAGCATGGTGAACTTCGCAGCGAGTGGTTTGAACGGCTCAATGTCCGGGAAGGTCACACCTTCCAGCATCTCCCAAGCAGTAAACACTATGAGGATTAGGAGCCATCTAAAGTGGAACTCATAGCCCTAATCCTGAGCTTCGCAGAAATCCAATTCCAGCTGGTTGACTAGGTACTTTGCCCAGTTCATCTGGGGTCCTTCTACACATTTCCCGACGAGCTCAACAACGAATCCTATGACCTGTGTAGGTATGTTCTTTCTCACGAGATTTCTTGTTATCAACTGGCAGGCCAGGTGCACTACGCCATTCTGGATGGAAGCTACCTTGTAGCCTTGCGTCCCCTTTTCTACATCACCATATGTGTCTTTGATCCTCTGTGCCAATGCATGATCTGTAGCTTTCCCTGGGTAGAAGTCCCATGGGTCGGGTCCCTACATGCTCAATCCGGTGATCCTATCGATCAGCGTCAGATCGACTGTGATGCATCGGTCTAGCCATAGATAACCACCATGTTGGNCTGCACCTAAAGCCATTATGTAGGTTCTCATTCTAACTTTCCAGAAGGCAAAGTTTGTTCCATCAAACAGAGGGGCCTTATTGGTTGAATTTCCTTCATGGCTTGACATGTTTAAGCTCTAGGATCTACCCTTAGATAAAAGGGGCCGGATCTGATACCAATTGTTAGACAACTGAGAGGGGGGGGTGAATCAGTTGTTATAGTGCTTAAACAATTATACTTCTTTTAAAATCTTTACAGGACACTCAATGATGATCACAATAACAATGGCACATTCAGCATTAGTCACATATATGAGAAACACAGAGACAGATATTTCCCGAGGAAACCCATACCAGGTAAAAACCTCTTTTTCTTTATATGATAAGTATAGTTACATTCTTTACATTATCATACATATGAGCACCAACTCATAATGAGGCTACAACCTCTGTTTTGCAAGCTGCAACTTGCTGAGAGCACCAACTCTCTGTTTTCTCTAGCACCCACTAGAAGGAAGCACAAACTCCCAGGTTTCTCTAGCACCAACTAGAAGGAAGCACCAACTCCCTAAATATTTCCAGCACCAACTGGATGGAAGCACCAACTTCCAGTCATACAGGAACCAACCTGTATCATAGAGAACAAGAGTTCTCCCTTGCACCCCCCTGCCACCCTGGTTTCTCTGGCTGCCACCAGATGGAAGCTACAACTCCCTGTGTTCAAGCACCCACTTGAACCTCTGAGGACAACAACCCTCCCTAGAACCTCCCAACCTCCCTGAAATATAAATCTTTGCTAATGAAACTTATTATAGTGATATAATGTTCAACAATGGCTTACCAGACTCATCACTGTTCTGTTGCATTTCGTTTTTCTGTCTGCCTCACTGCCTTCCTGCACACATGACTTGCGCTATCTGTTCTTCTGCTTTTTATGCTCTGTGCACCATGTCCATTCACTACACAGATCCTCTTCTTTTCAATTCAGCTGCTGCACTCTCTTCCTTCTTCACACATGAATCACCTTCAACAACAACAACCACCACAACTCCAACAACAACATCAACCCTTCTCTTCTTTGTACCGTGTATATATAGCTTCTGTGCCTCTTCTTCATGCAATATTCGCCATTCTTCTGCATGCGCATACCGCGCCAATATCCTCCACATCTCAAGTGCTCTACCTGATCATCATGGTAACTCTTCAGCTTCTCTGGCGGTTTTCCCATGCGTTCAACATCACTGGTTGTTATGCCGAGATTCCTTTTTCTCTCTGGCAGTTGAGACTCTTCGTCTTCTCTATTACAGTTGATCTCATCCAGAACAACCAACCTTGCACAATCTGTCTCATTTTCTTTTATGCATACCTCCCTCGACGGTTCCACTTCGCCTTCCCTTAGGCAAAACAAAGACACTTGTCCTAGCAACTGAAACGCTAACTGATTTGCAATCATGAGTCTGTTTCTCTTAACAGATTCATAACTGAGGACTTAAGTGTGAGAGAGAACAATAACCCTCTGATCTCATTCAAGTCTTATCCGCACCGTTGGATTGAATCCATGGTGTCTTGCATTCATTTCGGCATTTCGACATTCGACAATTCTATGCTGAGTGTCTCGACACTTCATTTCGCGATCTCCGAAGTTCCGATACAGAACTTTTCTACACTAGCTCCTTCTCCAATATGACTATGGTCATAACCAAGCACCTATGCAAAAAGCACTCTTCGGGAATTCGCGTTTCGTGAATCTGGAGATGAGACATCTCGACTCTCCAAGTCGCGATCCTCGATACCCTGAAATGGCGTGGGATCAACGGTCCTGATCAGAGCTTCATTCAATGGCTGCGATTGAATCGCAATTTCGCATATCGCGAAATCGACATTCTTGTTGCATTGTTTACTTGCCACTCCATGTTGCGATCCCCGAAACTCCGATATGGAGTTTGATCAATGGTCCAGATCTGATCTCTATTCAATGACTGCGATTAAATTGCAATTTTGTATATCGCAAAATCGACATTCTAGTTGCATTGTTTCTTTGACATCTCCAACACGCGATCCTCGAAACTCCGACACGGGCTGTGATCAACGGTCCAGGTATGATCTTGGCTCAATGGCTGCGATTGAATCGCGATATCGCATATCGCGATTTCGGAAGTCTCATTGCATTGGTTTCTTTTCCTTTTGATATCGCGATTCACGAAACTCCGACACGGGTTGTGATCAACAGTCCAGATATGACCTTGACTCAACGGCTGCGATTGAGTCGCGATATCGCATATCGCGAAATCAGGATGCTTGTTGCATTTGTTTCTTTTCCTTTTGAAATCATGATTCGCGAAACTCCGACAAGGAGTTGGATCAACGGTCTAGATAGAGTCTTAACTCAATGGCTGTGATTAAAGAAGAATTTCGCATATCGCGAAATCGGGATTCCTATGGATGAAATTAGAAAACTTCTTCAACTCTCGATCCCCGAAATTCTGACAGGGACTGGAGTCAACGGTCCAGATTCAACCTTAATCTGATGGCTCAGATTACATCGCGATTTCGCATATCGCGATATCGGGATTCTTGATGTCAATAATCTTTGACATGTCCAACTCTCGATCCTCGAAACCCCGACATGGACTGGAATCAACGGTCCAGATTCAACCATAATCTGACAGCTCATATTTCATCGCGATTTCGCATATCGCGATTACGTCCGCTTCTCCTTGTAAACTTATCTTCTTTTTGCTGGCTTTCGATCATTCGATCATCCTGAACTTATCTTCTATTTGCCTGGTTGCGTTGCCTTCGATCATTCGATCTTCCTGAATATCACTGCACTGCTGATCATCGCTGCTGTACTCAAGCCATCATCACTGCTGTACTTTCCATCAATGACAAGCATACACTGCCTGTAAAACATACCAAAACATCCTCTGCACTATCTCTTCTGATCTTATCGAGGTTGCTCTGCAGTGTCTTCCCAAAATACTTTTGGTGCCTATCTGTTACATTCTTCTTGTACTCGTGCCATCTTCATTGCTGTACTTGCCATCAATGACAAGCATATGTTGCATGTTAAAAATTTTCCAACAATCTCCCCCTTTGGCATTGATGGCAACAAAGGCACCCAGATTATTTTCTCCCTCTTTGACATTGATGTCAAAGGGGGAG
>SNQJ01S0080464.1:20448-35679 GCA_010110895.2 Picea sitchensis | reverse complement strand
TTACATTATCATACATATGAGAACCAACTCATAATGAGGCTACAACCTCTGTTTTGCAAGCTGCAACTTGCTGAGAGCACCAACTCTCTGTTTTCTCTAGCACCCACTAGAAGGAAGCACCAACTCCCAGGTTTCTCTAGAACCAACTAGAAGGAAGCACCAACTCCCTAAATATTTCCAGCACCAACTGGATGGAAGCACCAACTTCCAGTCATACAGGCACCAACCTGTATCATAGAGAACACGAGTTCTCCCTTGCACCACCCTGCCACCCTGGTTTCTCTGGCTGCCACCAGATGGAAGCTACAAATCCCTGTGTTCAAGCACCCACTTGAACCTCTGAGGACAACAGTCATCCCTAGCACCTCCCAACCTCCATGAAATATAAATCTTTGCTACTGAAACTTATTACAGTGATATAATGTTCAACAATGGCTTACCAGACTCATCACTGTTCTGTTGCATTTCATTTTTCTGTCTGCCTCACTGCCTTCCTGCACACATGACTTGTGCTATCTGTTCTTCTGCTTTTTATGCTCTGTGCACCATGTCCATTCACTACACAGATCCTCTTCTTTTCAATTTAGCTGCTTCACTCTCTTCCTTCTTCACACATGAATCACCTTCAACAGCAACAACCACCACAACTCCAACAGCAACAACAACCCTTCTCTTCTCTGTACCGTGTATATATAGATTCTGTGCCTCTTCTTCATGCAATATTTTCCATTCTTCTGCATGCGCATACCGCGCCAATCTCCTCCACATCTGAAGTTCTCTGCCTGATCATCATGGTAACTCTTCAGCTTCTCTGGTGGTTTTCCCACGCGTTCAGCATCACTGGTTGTTATGCCGAGATTCGTTTTTCTCTCTGGCAGTTGAGACTCTTCGTCTTCTCTATTACAGTCGAGCTCATCCAGAACAACCAACCTTGCAGAATCTGTCTCATTTTCTTTTATGCATACCTCCCTCGACGGTTCCACTTCGCCTTCCCTTAGGCAAAACAAAGACACTTGTCCTAGCAACTGAAACGCTAACTGATTTGAAATCATGAGTCTGTTTCTCTTAACAGATTCATAACTAAGGACTTAAGTGTGAGAGAGAACAGTAACCCTCTGATCTCATTCAAGTCTTATCCGCACCGTTGGATTGAATCCATGGTGTCTTGCATTCATTTCGGCATTTCGGCATTCGACAATTCTGTGCTGAGTGTCTCGACACTTCATTTCGCGATCTCCGAAGTTCCGATACAGAACTTTTCTACGCTAGCTCCTTCCCCAATATGACTATGGTCATAACCAAGCGCCTATGCAAAAAGCGCTCTTCGCGAATTCGCGTTTCGTGAATCTGGAGATGAGACATCTCGACTCTCCAAGTTGCGATCCCTGATACCCCGAAATGGCGTGGGATCAACGGTCCTGATCAGAGCTTCATTCAACAGCTGCGATTGAATCACAATTTCTCATATCGCGAAATCGACATTCTTGTTGCATTGTTTACTTGCCACTCCATGTTGCGATCCCCGAAACTATGATATGGAGTTTGATCAACGGTCCAGATCTGATCTCTATTCAACGACTGTGATTAAATCGCAATTTCGTATATCGTGAAATCGACATTCTAGTTGCATTGTTTCTTTGACATCTCCAACACGTGATCCTCGAAACTACGACACGGGCTGTGATCAACGGTCCAGGTATGATCTTGGCTCAACGACTGCGATTGAATCGCGATATCGCATATCGCGATTTCAGAAGTCTCGTTGCATTGGTTTCTTTTCCTTTTGATATCGCGATTCACGAAACTCCGACATGGGTTGTGATCAACGGTCCAGGTATGACCTTGACTCAACGACTGCGATTGAGTCGCGATATCGCATATCGTGAAATCGGGATGCTTGTTGCATTTGTTTCTTTTCCTTTTGAAATTGTGATTCGCGAAACTCCGACAAGGAGTTGGGTCAACGGTCTGGATAGAGTCTTAACTCAATGGCTGTGATTAAAGCAGAATTTCGCATATCGCGAAATCAGGATTCCTGTGGATGAAATTACAAAACTTCTTCAACTCTCGATCCCCGAAATTCCGACAGGGACTGGAATCAACGGTCCAGATTCAACCTTAATATGATGGCTCCGATTACATCGCGATTTCGCGTATCGCGATATCGGGATTCCTGATGTCAATAATCTTTGACATGTCCAACTCTCGATCCTCGAAACCTCAACATGGACTGGAATCAACGGTCCAGATTCAACCATAATCTGACGGCTCATATTTCATTGCGATTTCGCATATCGCGATTACACCCGCTTCTCCTTGTAAACTTATCTTCTGTTTGCTGGCCTTCGATCATTCGATCATCCTGAACTTATCTTCTATTTGCCTGGTTGCGTTGCCTTCGATCATTCTATCTTCCTGAATATCATTGCACTGCTGATCATCGCTGCCGTACTCAAGCCATCATCACTGTTGTACTTGCCATCAATGACAAGCATACGCTACCTGTAAAACATACCAAAACATCCTCTGCACTATCTCTTCTGATCTTATCGAGGTTGCTCTGCAACGTCTTCCCAAAATACTTTTGGTGCCTGTCTGTCACATTCTTCTTGTACTCGTGCCATCTTCATTGTTGTACTTTCCATCAATGACAAGCATATGTTGCATGTTAAACATTTTCCAACACACCATAGTAACATGATAGCAGGATCTTAACACACGCGTTAACCTCTTGGCGCCTTCCAAAGTGTGGAATATTCATCACATTCAAGAGGGTGGACTGCGCAAGGTTCATAGTCCATGGATGGGGGATTATTTTCAATTTCTTCCCCTTTGTCCTGGTCAAATACTTATAAGGAGAAAGCATGTTGTAGTTCTTGCGATCCCCTAGGTTGAAGTTCATAAATTTTAATGTCGCGATCTTATCCTGCTGCGTTCTAACTGCACGTATCCCCTTCGGGAGGTACGCAGTAACCATGGTGTAATCAAAGTCTCTTGGGACACCGTCACAACTCATCACGCCATCCAGAGGTGGGATGTAGTTGGGCAGGATAGTCAGGATTAACTTCGCGTTCGCCAAGTCATCTCGATGCTTGGTTCTTTTCTCTGCTACAGGTCGGGATGGTCCGGATTTGCGAGAAATCGATGGGGAAGCTTGCACTTCTCTCGTTGATGAGGCTTGAGCTCCGATGAACATCACTTTCTTAGCCATAAGGTCGATTATAACTTCTTCAACGAATTTCTCTGTAGCACTGAGCTTGTACGACATGCATGCTTAGATCGGGTAACTTAGGTGGATGAATGAGTTGTCAAAGAAATAGTACAGGTGTCGATTTCAATAAACACAACGTAGTAGCAATGATTTGGCTAGGATACAATTTTCAAAAGTGTTTTTGGTGCAACATTCAATGAAATAAGTAGACAATGGTGTAATGGATCTCTCCAATGCACGAGAGGCCTTCATCAATACGGTTTTGTCCATTGGGGCGCGGTCCCAACGGTCTGATGGCGAGATTTCTGTCCATAACTGTTGTTCTAACCATTTGGGGCATCGGGCTAACGGTTATAATGATTTCAACGGCTCTATTGCTTCATCATGGTGAAGTGCCAGGTTGCGTTGTTCTGATATCTCAGCGAAGTTCCAGTTTTGCAAACTTTCCTTCTGCAAAGTCCCTTCTGGAACATTCTGCAACTTTTCTATCTTTGCTCTCTTCTTACTGAGCTTTCTATCCTTCTTCCTTGTAATCTTCTTCTCGGTATTCCTCTTTCCATTCTAGTTCTTATCTCCTTTTAGCATAGCAACTTCGCCCTGTTGATGGTCTTTTGTAGGGTTGAAGGACAATACTTCTTCTCTATCTGGGGTAGGTGCTCTACTCTTTGGTGAGTCTTCTTGTGTTCTTTCAACTTCGACATCCAAGTTTCTGGTTCTGAACAACTTTGATCTGTTCTCCTGTTCTTCAATCAAGTGCGCTATCCTCCTAGTCATGAAATCTTTTAATTCTTGCTTCTTTTGTTCTAAGACTTCCTCTTCTTTTCTTTTTGCCTGATCTTTCTCAATCCAAGTTTTTCCTAGTAATATAGCAAATGGGGCACTGTTCTCAATAAATTTAACAACCTCAAAATCTTCCTCTTTCGTAGTTCCATGAGAACTCATATATATCTAGGTGAGTCTTCCACATAGGGTTATCAAATTTCCTCTAAATAATCCTATTCCTCCTAATGAAGGAATCATAGCAGACTTTCCCAAAATTTCCCAAGTTCTTTATGTCATGATATTCACCTGTGTTTCCTCATCTAGAACACAGTCAATGTTGAAGTCTCCTATTCTTGTTTCTATGCATTCTTTTTCTTTGAAGATCTCTAATAAGTTGATATTTCTGTGATCATTTAGGGCATCTTTCATTTGTAGCAATACATTCTTTGATTCTTTCTGGGGTTCTGCCATGGTCTTAGTTTCTTGATCTTCCTCAGGGTTTTCTTATCTCATATTCATTCTTTCAACCTTAGCAATAATTCTAGGGCAATTCAAAACTTCATGATCCATATCTTGACAACAAAGACAACTAGGTATTTTACCAGGGCATTCCTTAGCAAGATGTTCCGGTCTTCTGCAATTATAACAAAGGGTTAATCTTCTTTTTCTTTGAAATGATCCCCAACCTTTCCTGTACTACGCACTAGGATCATAGTAGCTAACCTGCAAAAAAATATTTCTAGGGTCCTGCATCCATTTGTTAGTCCAAACATTTTTTCTATGCATAGGAATAACATATCTTTCATTATTTCTATCAGATCTACTCATATCAAAGTTTCTTTCATCTAGTTGTGCCCTATTTTTCAAGTTAGGACAAAATTTATCAAACATACCTAGATCCATACTTTTGAAACAAAATTTTTCACTTATCTTACCTTTTTCAATCAAAATTTTTCATTGTTCTTACCTTTAACAAAGCACAAAGCTTTAAGATCTTACCTCTTTTCTTCAGATCTGACTTTTCTTCTTAGCACAGAGCTTCACAAGTCAAGTAGACTACTACGCACTAAAGCAACAGATCTACGCACAAAGATTTCTTTTCTTCAGTTCCCAGCAATCACAGTTTCAGGTCCCGACAACGAAACCATTTGTTGGCACAGGGGCAGACCCAGGGTTCAACGCTACAATAACGCACCAACAAAACCCTAACTACCGACCCTTTCGGAAACACCTGCAAAGCAGATGAAGTCTCACCTGAGGTAGAGGTAGGGGTGGTTGCAGGAATCAGATGTCTACAACCTTAGTTGGGACACTGATCTGTGATTACAACACCTTAACAGAGAACTTAACAATTATAGTTCACAGTATTCACTTTGCAGAGAAAACCCTAATTACAAAGCAACACAGTATTCAACTAGCTCTAACATATAGACACACTTAGCATAAGGGAATATATCAGATCTAACATTTATTCACATTACTAAGCACTAAGATACTATATCAAATGCATCTAAACATACATTACTGCATTAATCATATGAACAATAAACAGTCACAATGCACAAAGCAACCATAACACATCATATACGTGGTTCACCGCCAACCTAGGGCTATATCCACCAACTCTTCTTCTCTTTTATTATCTTCTGTCAATATTCTACATGCATAGAGCCACAAGATCCTACTTCGTATAGGACATGAGATCTACGCGCACTCCGCCAGATCCTCCATCCCCAAGTTAGGTTACAACACAAAGATTCTACTCAATCTCTTACAGTCACTTGTACTTAGCCTTGAAATTCCCACACAGCATGCACAAAGCATGTACAACTATCACTTGCACTTAGCACTTGGTATCACACACTTGTGCCTTTGCACTTAGCATCACATACACCCCTACTTACATTTCCTAGCTTTCTATTTATACATTACAAAATGGGCCTAAACATGGGTAAACCCATGGGCCGACATCCCCATACCCGTTACATAAGCCCAAAACCCAAAAATCCCTAAAAATGGGTCGAGATCCCGTGATCTCCACTTCGACTTGCGCTCCACCTTCGACAGCCTGTCAAAGTCCCAAAAGTAGGTCAAACATGACCAAGGATCCTCAAAACTTTGTCAAGGGCCAACAAGTTTGGATTGGTCTTGATAGATCAAGTTTATGTTGGGTCTGTGATAAACCCATGTTTAGTGGGAGCTTTGCAGTGGCGATTCGTATGTCGAAAGATAATGGCAAGCAGTTCTAGAATGGATATTGATAGGTTCAATGGTAAAAAAATTGAACTATGGAAGATCATGATGGGGGACCTTCTTGTATACAAAGAACAATGGATTGGTGTTGATCTTGGTACATGATCTACTGGTACACAACCTAATGGTACACAAAATACTGGTACACAAACTATTAGTACTCAATTTACTAGTATGTTGAAAGAAGATTGGGAGAAGTTGGATAGAAAAGAAAGGAGTACGATTTGACTCTTCCAAGATGATTTGGTGTTATGGAATGTGTTGGGATAATATACAACCAAGGAACTATGGGAAAATTTGGGGAATTTGTATCAGCCAAAATCCTTGGTAAACAAGTTATTTCTTTGAAAGAAGCTATATCATCTTAGGATGGAAGATGGAGATTCTGTTACAAATCATCTAAATTCCTTCAATACTCTGTTAAGTCAACTTGGATATGTTAATATTACGCTTGCAGAAGAAGATAAGTGTATTACTTTGTTATGTTCTTTTCCAGACTCTTGGGATAATCTAGTTGTAGAAATTGGTAGTACCACACAATATACATTGAAGTATGAGGATGTAGTTTCATCCTTGTTATCAGAAGAGATGAGGCATAAAAGCATGGATAGTCATAGAAAATATGATTTATTTGTAAGAGGCAGTCCCCAAGATAGGTGATGTCTTCACAAGAGATGAATCGACAACCAAAATCATGGGACGTGGAAGGGTTAAGCTGTTGTTGAAAGATGGAAGGATTATAACTCTCCCCGGTGTTCTGCACATTCCACATCTATATAGGAGCCTAATATATGTAAGTAAGTTGGATGATGCGGGTGTGGATACTTTATTGGGAAAGGGAACTTGCAAGATGGTCAGAGGAACATTGGTCTTGATGAGGGGAGTTTGATGTGGAAATCTGTATAAGTTTTTGGGAAGCACTTATACTGGTGGGTGTAATAATTCTATTTTCCATGAACAGAGAAATAAAGAAGACAAGATCCATATTGGATGTGGAAAGAATACCATGCTATGGCATCAAAGACTGGGACATATTGGAGAAAAGGGATTTTGAACACTACATGGTAAAGGTATGGTTGAAGGTATGTCTAATTGCACCCTGGATTTTTATTTCTGTGAACATTGCATATATTGTAAACAAAATCAAGTAATATTCCCATTTGTTGCTACAAGAGAAAACAAGATCTTAGAGTTGATACACAGTGGTGTCACATGTGTTTGGACCTATGCTTGTTCCATCAATAGGTAAATATGTGTATTATACTTCATTCATAGATGATTTCTCAAGGAACACATGCATTTATTTTATTAGGAATAAATATGAGGTATTTGATAAATTTAAATATTTTAAGGCTCTAGTAGAAAATCAGACAAAGAAGAAAATAAAGGTGTCGAGGATAGATAATGCTAGAGGATTCCGTGGGAATGAATTTGAAGATTTCTATAAGAAGTGTGGTATAGCAAGGTAGAATACTACTCCACACACATCTCAATAGAATGGGGTTTCAAAAAGGATGAACATGCGTCGATGGAAAAAACAATGAGCATGCTCAATGGTGTCGGTTTAGGAAAGGAATTTTGGGTAGAGGCAATGGGTACTGCATGTTACTTGGTAAATAGATCACCCTCATCAACATTGGTGGAGACAAATCTACATGAAGTATGGATTGGTAAGAAACCCTCTCTTGAACATATCAGAGTGTTTGGTTGTGATGCTTATGTACATGTTCGAAAGGAAAATAGGAGTAAGATGGATAATAAAGCTGAAAAGTGTATCTTTATTGGTTATAAACATGGTATGAAAGGTTATAAGCTTTGGAACCCAGAAACTAAGAAGAACATTTACAGTCAGGATGTTGTTTTTAAAGAGGTTAAAGATGTTCCCAAACAAGAATTTCTATCAATGAAAGAAGAACCTGAGAAAATAGAGTTTGAGTTGGATGATACAAAATATGAATCAACAAAGAAGACAAATACGAAGAAGAAGAATCTCATACTCTAGTATTGAGGAGATCAATGAGGGAAAGAAGGCAACCAGAAAGGTATAGTCCACTTAATTTTCATGCTAATTTTGCTTTATCTATTAATGATGATGACCCTAGAACTGTCAGGGAAGTAGTGAATTCAGAGGATAGTAAACTCTAGAAGAAGGCCATGGCTTAAGAGATGAATGCGTTGGTGATGCAGGAGCATCTCTCCACGTCAATCAGCCAGCCAGCCAACCCATGTCAACGCACGCATTCAATGGGGAGAGGCGCAACCCTCATTTCAAAATTTTAAATTTGAATGTAATTAATGTTGTAGGTTGTTGAGCCATGGAGCCATGCCATTGTGCAGGCATTAGAGTAGATATCCTTGAATGTTTGTAAGGATGAAATCTAGATCCGATTCTGGACTAGACAACCCATTCAATGTAATTGAATAGGGTAGGTGAGATTGGAGGGAAGAGCTCGAAGAGCTCCCTCATGTAAAAGATAGGGAGATCTTCTTGGTATCGGGAGAGTAGGGATAGCAGAGAGAGTTGAGAAGAGCTGAGACCTTGTTACAGTCCGTGCTCAGAACACCTTTGTAAAGAGGCATTTTTATTAATACAAACAGAAGCAATTTTTCCTGCAAGTATATTCTATGTTGAATGAATGTCTATGTGTGTTCTTTATATGCTGTAGATGTATGTTAGGTATGCATTTGCAGGGGTTGTTTGATTTCAGGGTTAGAGGTCTTTGAGGCTTCACACCAGGAGGGTGTGACAAAATGCTGCGGGTTTTGATAGCCGTGCACAGAGGGTGCATTTTTGAATTCTATAGATTCAGACAAAGGCATGCCAGGAGGGAACAATAGCTGAAATCATTGGCTCAGAGGAAGACCTCAAGGTTACTGAATACCTTGGAGGTAAGGCTGTGTATGAGAGACACAGTTGCAGACAAAAACTTTGCTGTGAGTTCTATAGAGCTCTGCCAAGTGGGCATTGAGCATATGCATAGTGATGCATTGAGGAAGAACTCTGCTGTGAGTTCAGACAGAAGTCAGAATCACTGAGGATTCTAGACTCTCTTCCAGGAGGGCATCGAGTGAGTGCTAGAGAGCACATAGAGAACTCTTTGAGTTCTATAATTTGAAGAAGAATCTAGAGAAGGATCTTCACAGGGTTGCTGAACACCTTAAATACTCAACAATAGTTTGCTTGAGCGAAGGAGTGCCAGGAGGACATCAGATTCTCCATCTGAAGGAGAAGGAAAAGGATAAATTCCTTAGAGTTCGAAGCTACGGGAAATCTCAAAAGGGATAGCACCTTCATGTGTGCAGAGACTCTGCAAGGAGTGCAGGAGTCGTGGAAACCTATTAAGGTTTTAGAGAAAGTCAAGCTCAGGAGGGTGAGTGCTTTTACGCACGGAGTCATAGCTACAGGGGTTGCAGAAACGGAGCAAAGGTTGAGGCATTTTGCTTTTGGAAATTCTTCCAAGTTCAGGAAGAACGCGCCTGTTCAAAAGGAGGCATAGTTGTCATCAGATCAGGCTGAGGAAGAGATCTGGACCGTTGGTTTTCCACATCTAGGGAAAAGCAGGAGAGTGCACAGTGCGAGACATATCTGAACCGTCATATCTTAGTCAGAAAACCCGACAGCCGTTGGATCTGTCAGGAGATGCATGAGGGTTAAGCCTTCATGAACAGAGGCGAAAGTCCCGAAGGAGGAGTTGGTATCGGGATTTTGGACTTCGGGATTTCGGAGGTCTCGAGGACGAGAGATCGGGACACTCCACGGCGAAAGTCTCGAAATAGTGAAAGGATCGTAGCTGTCCATTGGAAGGAGGACACGTGTCACGAAATCACCCATTTCGGGGATTCGAACATCGGAAAAAAGAGGAGGAAGGAGTCTTTTGACTTCGCGAGTGGCGAAGTGCCGAAACGATTTGGACCATCCATTCGTGGAGGACACGTGGCGGAGATAAAGAGTCCATCGGTATTTCGGATATCAGGGATTCGAGAAGATAGAGGATTTGTGTCACTGGGGGTCGCAAGCCATGAAATTGTGAAACAACGAGGACCATCCATCTAAGGGAGGACACGTGGCAGCAATCCAGGATTTCGGGGAAAATCCTAAAAGGAAGAGTCCATCGGGAAATCGGAAATCGAGAATTTGGGAGTCCCGTTGACAAGAGGTTGGGCTCTCGTATTGATAAGTCCCGAAGGGAATAAGACTGCGGTCTTATGAGAAGTGGTCATATGGGCCAAAGCATAGCCCAGGGGGCTAATCGTTGATTGAAGCCTTTTCGACATTTCGGCATTTCGGTGTTCGGGAGTTCGAGAAGACAGAGGTTCTCGACATCAGAACTCTGTGGGTCCCGAAACCCAAAATTCATGGTCGTGTGCAGAAGACCGTGAGGAAAAGAGAAGGACTTGTGGATCGGGAATTTGAGATTCTAGCAGGGAATCAAAGAGCCGCTTCGGCTCAAGGGGAATTTGAACGATCCTGTGAGCGGACTTCGGCCTGAGGGTCAGAAGGGGTCTGCATCATTTTTGGTATCAGAGCTTGAATCTTGTCAGTAGATTTCAGGCAAGGGAAGTTGGAGGCGAAGGAGCACTCTGATACACATCAAGTTTGGTATCAGAGTGGGATTTCATCTGTATATTTCAGGTGAAGCGAGAAGGCAAAGGAAGACAGAGCGCTGGAGACTCTGTGATGATTGTTTGTAGGTAGGCAACAATCAAGAAGATAGCCAGGAGGACTGTAGGAGAAGCTGAAACACTCAAGGGTGCAGAGTGATAGCAGTAGATTTGCCAAGAGGGCAGATAGACAACAAGATGGATACTGAATGCCGTAGATATGCTGGAAGGAAAGACCTAGAGTTGATGAGCAAAGAAAAAATAGATGAAGAGCTTGTTGATATAAGGGCGAAGATAGAAAATCTTGCATTGCGGATGTAGCAGAACTCCAAGTCGAGATGGGTATATGAATGGCCCATGAGGAAGGTGAAGGAAAAATGGCCAGTCAAGGAGTTGATGGCTAGAAGACAACATAGGCTGTTAAGAGGATGGTTGAGGCATGCTGAAAACCTCGATGGACCTGATGAGATGGTTCAGGTATGTGAACCAGAGACTGGGAGAAACCTCGGTAGTGAAGATGAATTGGGATCAGCTGAAGATCTCATGGACTGCCAGGAGGGCAGCCCAGAAATTCCCAATTGCTAGGAGGGCAAGGAGTTGAGATTTCTACGGGATCTCACAGACTGTCATGAGGACAGCCGGGGAATTTCATGTTTCCAGGAGGGCAATGAATCGAGATCACTGCGGGATCTCATGGATTGCCAGGAGGGCAGCAGAAATTTTCCAAATTTCCAGGTGGGCATGGGAACATAAATGGGATTGTTTGAGAGTCTCATGAACGCAGAGGTGAGTTTAGATCAGCCTGAGGAGATGACAAAGCAGATGAGCTCATAGATGGATTTGGATCATCCAGAGCAGCTGACAGAGAAGGAATATCGGAGAAATCTTCTAATGATTGGGGGAATTGAAATATTCCTACCACTTAGCCCAGAGGAGGCATAAGTTTGTGTTGCAGATGAAGCATCAACAACAGGAGAAACACAACCAACTGTGACTGTCAGGGAAGAAGAATTGGAGCAGACATTAGAAGCTGCCCAAGCAGGGGAAGAAGATGAGCATTATAAGGAGTGGCTCAATATTTTCAGCCAGGAAGCTGAAAATACTGCAGCACTGGAGCTTGCAGAAGCTGAAGAAGAAGAGGCAGACAACATGATCTTTGCTGATCTGTGTGAATAGATTGAAGCCCTGGAGAGAAGGGTGATAGTGCAGGGCATGGACATCCAACAAGTGAGGTTGGAAGTAGATGAAGAGGACGACATGGGAGATCATGATGATCTGCCCACCTACAAAAAGAAAATGCAGCTGAGGAGACTGCATGAACAGAGTCAGCCACTGGAGCAGCTAGACGAAGTGATCGAGAAGATCAGAAGGTTGATGACAGATTTAGCAGAGACTGCCAACAAGGAGAAGCTGGGTAGAGAAGCAGCAACAACAACAACGACAGAGAGATGGAGTAGATGAACAACTTCAGAATATTGTTTGGGATCCAGGAGGATTTCAACAGCTGAGATGGGAAGCTCATGAACAGGAGCTCATGAATTTTGCAGCCAAGGAGTATGATGCAGGAGCATCTCTCCACGTCAATCAGCCAGCCAACCAGCCCACGTCAGTGCACACATTCAATGGGGAGAGGCGCAACCCTCATTTCAAAATTTGAAATTTGAATGTAATTAATGTTATAGGCTGTTGAGACATGGAGCTGTGCCATTGCACAGGCATTAGAGTAGATAGCCTTGAATGTTTGTAAGGATTAAATCTAAATCTGATTCTAGACTAGACAACCCATTCAATGTAATTGAATAGGGTAGGTGAGATTGGAGGGAAGAGCTCGAAGAGCCCCCTCATGTAAAAGATTGGGAGATCTTCTTGGTATCAGGAGAATAGGGGTAGCAGAGAGAGTTGAGAAGAGCTGAGACCTTGTTACAGTCCACGCTCAAAACACCTTTGTAAAGAGGCATTTTTATTAATACAAACATAAGCAGTTTCTCCTACAAGTATATTCTGTGTTGAATGAATGTCTATGTGTGTTCTTTATATGTTGTAGATGTATGTTAGGTATGCATTTGCAGGGGTTGTTTGATTTCAGGGTTAGAGGTCTTTGAGGCTTCACACCAGGAGGGTGTGGAAGAACGCTGCGAGTTCTAATAGCCGTGCACAGAGGGTGCATTTCTGAATTCTGTGGATTCAGACAAAGGCGTGCCAGGAGGGCACAGTAGATAAAATCATTGGCTCAGAGGAAGACCTCAAGGTTGCTGAATACCTTGGAGGTAAGGCTATGTATGAGAGACATAGTTGCAAACAAAAACTCTGTTGTGAGTTCTGTAGAGCTCTGCCAAGTGGGCATTGAGCATATGCATAGTGATGCATTGAGGAAGAACTCTGTTGTGAGTTCAGACAGAAGTCAGAATCACTGAGGATTATAGACACTTTGCCAGGAGGGCATCGAGTGAGTGCCAGAGAGCACAGAGAGAACTCTTTGAGTTTTATAATTTGAAGAAGAATCCAGAGAAGGATCTTCACAGGGTTGCTGAACACCTTAAATACTCANCCTTAGAGTTCGAAGCTACAGGAACGCTTAGAAGGGATAGCACCTTCGTGTGCGCAAATACTTTGCAAGGAGTGCAGGAGTCATGGAAACCTCTTAAGGTTTCAGAGAAAGTCAAGCTCAGGAGGGCGAGTGCTTTTATGCACGGAGTCATAGCTGTAGGGGTTGCAGAAACAGAGCAAAGGCTGAGGCCTTTTGCTTTTGGAAATTCTTCCAATTTCAGGAAGAACGCACCTGTTCAAAAGGAGGCACAACTGGCGTCGGATCAGGCTAAGGAAGAGATCTATACCGTTGGTTTTCCATGTCCAGGGAGCAGCAGGAGAGTGCACAACATGGGACATATTTGAACCATCAGATCTTAGTCAGAAAACCCGACAATCGTTGGATCTATCAGGAGATGCATGAGGGTTAAGCCTTCGTGAATAGAGGCGAAAGTCCCGAAGGAGGAGTTGGTATCGGGATTTCAGACTTCGGGATTTCGGACTTCGGGATTTCGGAGGTCTCGAGGACGAGAGATCGGGACACTCCACGACGAAAGTCCCGAAATAGCGAAAGGATTGCAAGCGTCCGTTGGAAGGAGGACGCGTGTCACAAAATCACCCATTTCGGGGATTCGAACATTGGAAAATAGAGGAGGAAGGAGTCTTTTGACTTCGCGAGTGGCAAAGTCCCGAAACGATCTGGACCGTCCATCTGTGAAGGACACGTGGTGGAGATCGAGAGTCCATCGGTATTTCGGATATCAGGGATTCGAGAAGACAGAGGATTTGTGTCACTGGGGGTCACAAGTCGTGAAATTGTGAAACGACGAGGACCGTCCATCTGAGGGAGGACACATGGCAGCAATCCAGGATTTCGGGGAAAATCCTGAAAGGAAGAGTCCATCGGGAAATCGGAAATCGGGAATTCGGGAGTCCCGTTGAAAAGAGGTCGGGCTCTTGTATTGATAAGTCTCGAAGGGAATAAGACTGTGGTCTTATGAGAAGTGGTCATATGGGCCAAAGAATAGCCCAGGGGGCTAATCATTGATTGAAGTCTTTTCGACATTTTGTCATTTTGGTGTTCGGGAGTTCGAGAAGACAGAGGTTCTCGACATCAGAACTTTGTGGGTCCCAAAACCCGAAATTCATGGTCATGTGCAGAAGACCGTGAGGAAAAGAGAAGGGCTTGTGGATTGAGAATTTGAGATTCCAGCAGGGAATCAAAGATCTGCTACGGCTCAAGGGGAATTTGAACGATCCTATGAGCGGACTTCGGCTCGAGGGGTAGAAGGGGTCTGCACCAGTTAGGAGAAGAATGAGGCATGGGATCTAGTTGAGTTTCCAATTGGAAGAAAGTCCATTGGAAACAAATGGGTGTTTAAAAAAAAGTTGAATGCAGAAGGCAAAGTGGAGAAATACAAAGCTCGATTAGTAGAAAAAGGTTATTCCCAGGTAGAGGGAATTGACTCTGGTGAAATTGTTTCTCCTGTTTCCAAGTTAACTTTCACTAGATTTCTTTTATCTGTTGCTTCTATTTTTGATTTTGAAGTAGAATAGATGGATGCAAAGACAACATTCCTACATGGGGATATGGAAGAATAAATCTACATGAAGCAACTATAAATCTTTGTAATGAAGGGAAATAAATAATTGGTTTGTAAGCTAAAGAAGTCACTATATGGTCTGAAGCAATCACCTAGGATGTGGTACCAGAAATTTGACACATACATCCTTGGACTAGGATTTGTGAGAAGCAGGGATGATCATTGTGTGCATTTTAAGCAAGTTGGTAATCACTTCATTTATGTAGTGTTGTATGTCGATGACATGTTGTTGGTAGGAAATAACATGGATGTTATCAAGGAGGTGAAATCACA
>SNQJ01S0080464.1:1396-19409 GCA_010110895.2 Picea sitchensis | reverse complement strand
CTATTTTTATTTATTTAAGTAAAATATATATTCTATTTTTTTTAAATGAAATATATTTTCATATTGATTTAATTTGAAACTTATCTTAACTTAACATATATAATAATAAAGAGATATAAAAAACTCACAACTTTGAGACCATCCCATATTATATTATGAGTAAATAGTTGTTATGAAGTTATTAATGTTAAAAAATTTCCATTTGGTAACTTTAAGATTAAGATCTGTTATCGCTCTGTAATTTCCAGAGGTTCTAGAATAAAGGACATAGGTAACTACAAAACCACTTTGGAAGCTGGGACCTAGCCCTGCCAGCTTCAGAGAGGGATCTATCTATAAGATTTAGATTTGTTTGAATTAGAATATTAGGCTAGATATGATAGTTCAAGATTTGTTTGAAATATTTGGCTGATTAAATGCTTAAATTACCATTGGGCTATGGGGTCTGTCTCTTCAAATAAGGATCTGTTTCAAATTTTATAAGGTTTCTTCACAGGGAAAGGTAGTTAAACTGTTTGGATCTGGTAAATTTAGATGAAGTGAATGGGAAGAAATGAGAGGAATTCCATCAAGTAAAAGAGCAATTAAGAATTCTTTTACTTAATTTTAGTTGAAAACATAAAAATCATTCATTAAATCTAGAAACATAGTATATTGAAATAAATTCTATTCTTTAACCTTCTTTTGAATAATTAGGATTGGAAACACATAAAAATGATAACAAAGAATGAAAAACATAAACTAAGATAGATGCACATCACCAACAGTTTGACACGAGAATCTTGTGAAAGATCCTTTTTTATTACTGATCAATCCGCTTGAAAATTACAAGATAGATTTTTTGGATGCAAAAATCAACCCATAATACTTCGAAATGAGAAGTATTTATACATTTATTTACAAAAGATGTTGTCATAAATGATCAAGATATATTTAAACTAACTGTATCTCTAATTACAAAAATATAGGGATCTTTAGATTTGCTCGGATTTCTGGTGCTGATTTGATGGAAGTTGTTGATGATTTGTCCCTTTGACTTTTGCTTAGTCGTTGGTCCTTGTTGGCTGAAAAATAGAACTCATATTTACTCAAGTAACTCACACAACTTGTCCCACCTCTTTTTACTTGGCATTGACATTTTGAGTAATTTCCTGTAAATTTCATCCACCTCTGTGTATTTAGAAAAAGTGGGTTTGGTGATGAAAATATGTTTGATCTCATGTTGAATGTTCAAATCAAACTGCAATGTTTCCAGGAATGATTTCCCAATGATGCTTCCTTGTATTCCTGCAAACTTAGAATTGTCTTTTGCCACTGTCTTTAATTTGTGGTTGTAATAAGGAAATGTGATTAACTTGTCATTTATCACTAATAAACTAAGAAGTCCTTTCTTGTTTAGCACCTCAAACTTCTTGAAGAACCTCTACACACCTATGTCCATATCTTGACATTTTTCTTCCAATTGCAATAGGAGGCCTTTCTTGATTAGAACCTTTTTTACTTCCAAGATAGTCTCAGTTCTGTCTTCTATCTCTAGCTCCTTTAACTCCTGTTTGTTTTTAGAATTTAGAAATTTGATAAGCTCTGTGGCTTATGTTGGCTTTTTTCCCAATTCTTCCTTAATGATTACAATGTCTCCTCTATCTTTATAAATTAACTCACGTTGTTCAAAGATGATCTATATAGAAGGCCAAATCTCTGTCATGGATTTATTGATATCTATCGAGATATTTTCCCTAGCTTGGGCTAAGGTATTAGCCATGGCTGTTTCTTGTCCTAATTGTTGTAGTCTTTGGCTGAGCCTATGAGATTTTTGTATTTCTGCCTGATGACAAGTTTCAATCCTTGATTTCTCTTCCTATAATAACTTTACTTCTTCCTGTAGCTTTCTGATTTCTACTCCTTGTATGGACATGTCCTCCATAGATTTCACCAATTTATCACAGGCCTCTGAAGTTTGTGCTAGGGTTGATGTTGATGTAGAAACTTCTGTTGTTCTTATCCCTATCAGGGGCACTGCATATAATGGAACCATGGCCAATTATGCATTCTTCTCTTTTTCCTTAATTAGCTTGTCCATCTCTGCTTCCATCTCCCTAATCTGTGCATTTTTCTCCATAATCAATTTGAGCATTTCTTCTATTTGTCTTTCTGTCTCAACTACTTGTTTAGTTTGTGAATCCTTTGTTGCTGGAAGTTTCAGTGGTTTCCCAAGTATTTCTATATCAACATTCTTCTTATTTATCAAATCTTTTATTTCTTTGACATTAGCTGGGTCATATCCAATCTTGAGAACTAATTCTTCTAATGATTTTATTTTATTATCCTTGGCCAAAGAAGATATCTTTTCAATCTTAAATTGGGATCGGATATTAGTCAATGATACTATAATTTGGAAGTTGTCATTGAGTGTTTGTTAGGGTTGAAAATATCATCTCCCCTGTTTTTTCTGTGCATATCCATTTAATCAATATGATGGACATGCTTGGTATCAAATTCAAAAGAAGTTTTCTTGTAATCAGTTGTTGTCTTTGGATAGGGGACATGTTCCTGTAAGAATTCCATTTGCATTCTTCCCTTATCCGTGTCAAAGGCTGACAAAATTCTATGCTGAGCAGTAAAAATCTGTTTCCAAAATTGAGTATAAGTACTTTCGTTGAGAAGTTCATTCTTTTGCTTAATTTCCTTATACTTGTCAAAAATATTTGACTCCTTTTCTCCCTGAATTGATTCAACTATTAGAACTATGTCTAGATTCCTTTGTGAAGCTAATGATGATGGAGATCCTGAAAAAAAACTGGTTGAATGTGCTGAAGAGTGTGGTACTTCCAATATTATTGTAAACTGCATTTCTCCTTCTTTAACCAAACCTGTTGTAGGAATGGTTTTAGTCTTCTTCCTATATACTTGAAAATCATATGCTGAGACCTCTATGAATGAAGGCGAGTATTGATTCCTTGGTCTTTTCTCTTCTTGTTTATGAGGTGTAATGGTCTATGAAGTGGTTATAGACATAGGCTATTTTTCTGCTTCTTGCAAGGTGTTTTCTTCCCACTCAACTTGGTTAATGTTTTTTTCAATCTCTGGCCTTTGTGTGTGCACACAAGGAGTGGTATTCTGTTTGGTTCTCAACTCATAAATAATTCCAAATGGGTCATATGACCAAGTGAATCTTAGAGGAAACTTCATCTATCTCAAGAGGATGTCTGCTTCTTCACCTGCTGCTCTAATGTTGCAAATGAATGGTCCTATTTGAGTTTTGATTCTGAATTGAAATTTCTTCTTGGATGCTACAAAATGGATTTCATCTAAATTTATCATCTTCCTTATGTATTCCAATGCCAAAATCCTCATTGGGAGGTATTTAGGGAACTTGTATGGTGGCAAATCACATCCATACACCCTTATTTCTGTATAATTTTGGTATAAATACCAGTCACCCACCTTGGCCTGATCAGTTAGATGTAAAACCTTATGAGTTTCTTCACTGACCCTGAGATCTGTACTGCTGCTCAGTATGAAAGTAGTTGGATAGATGAACTGATCAATGAAATCTTTGAAACTGTACTCTGCTGAGTTCTTTCTCACCAATGAATTCCAAAATATGACTATCTGTGGGCTTCCTTGTTCATCTAGCTTCTAGAGTGCAAAAGGGAACCTGTATGCTTGATAGAATATGAACATATAAACCAATATTAAAGAATAATTGAACATTCCTTTAGTTTGAACCCTAAGGAATTGTTCATGAATGTTGTCACCCAAAATTTGATTGAAATTGAAGTTCACAGAGACCTTTTCTTCTGTTGAGAAAATGGATAGAAAACCTAAGATAGGTTCATCTACCCATTCATCAGAATAATAACTTAATAGGCATGAATGCATGGACATGATATGGTTAGCCTTATTTGGGAAAATAAAAGAAGGGTAGGGTGGATTTTTCTTGGGCAATTGGGCATCTTCAGGGAGAATTTTTTTGAAAATTTGGGCTCTTTGGGAAAATGTCAATTTCTGATACAATTCGTTTAGGGCTTCGACAGAGAAAGGGGTGGTGGAGGTATTTGGAGGGATCTGTAGAATTTTTTCAATGGTATTAGGAGTAATTATAAAAATAATCTCACCAGTGGGAGAGGCAATGGCTCTTTGGCTTAGCAGATAGCTGGCTTGGCATCTGAGGATGAATTCATGGAAAAAGTAGGTTTGGGGAAAAATGTATAAGGGTAAATTGGATTCCCAGATTCCAATTTCGTCACTCTAGTCCAGGAAAATATATTTCAACGAACAATGTAATTCGAAAATATCGAATTCACACTTCAACTTTGCAATTTTATAATCTCTGTCTGCCAGAGGAATATGGTTGAGGTCAATTGGAGGGGGAATCATAGCATTTTCAGAGGTGTCGACAGACTTTCCTTTGGGAGCCCTAATTAACAAATTAATAGTAGAAAGGGTTAGAAACGCTGAAATTACTAGGAAAATAGCTCTCCTGTTTGAAGGTAAGAGATGGCGGTGGTAGTTCTTACATCTATCTTGACGCGGTCTTCTTGGGTTTCCAGTCAACAAATAGTGTAACGGGGGTGAAAACAAGGTTTTTTTTTTTATATGCACATGGATATCCGTTAGGGGACGAGACCGTTACAGGATAGCTAATGGTCATGGGGGAAAGAATTAATTGGTTAACGGATATAAGGTGCGTGACAGGTGTCGTGTAGGGAGAGGGGAAGTAGCGGCGGGAAAGGAGAACGATGTTGGGATTTAGTTAAGAAGATTTCAGAGGGAGGGGTTGACGTTATGTGGTAATAAGAGAGGGGAGTGAGAAACGATGAGGAGGTTCCACATTAGGTGGGTCCAGGGTGGGAAAAAACCACTTTTCGAACCCCCACTTCGTCGATAAAGTTAGGTAGGTCAAGGTGGGGGGGGTGAAAGTAATTGAGGGTCGTCGATCGGGAAAAGGATGGTGCCACCGGGGAAGATATGTACGAGACTTATGCGCTATAAGACAACATGTCTTTTCAATTTTGAAACTTTGGTTAAACACTTCCACCATAAAGAAAAATGTTTTCTTTTTGAAACCTTTACATTGTAAATTATTTTTCCTATACTAATCTAATTTATTTCATCAAATTAGGGTGCATTTTAATGTGCAGACCTTGTTTGATTTTTCTGAAGGGAAAATTCATCTAACTTATCTTCAAACCTATGCATCTAACTCATTAATCTAGGTTAAACAATTGGATTAGTTTATTCCTCTACCTAACTATTTTAGCCAAGATTAAACAGTTTGGCTAAATATTATTCTCTAACCTAACAACAAAAATTTAAAAATGTTTGATCATGATTAAACTGTATGCTTCAAAATTATTTTTCTTTTCATGGGGTTTTCTTGTTTTTCTCTTTTTATTTTATTTTCTCATTTTTCTCTTCTCTTCTCTTCTTTTTCTTTTTCTACCCTCTTTTCTTTTTCATTATTTTTTCTTTTTTATCTTTTTCTTTTGGAAATCATTTGTGGAATGTAATATTATTTACAATATAAAATCACTGAAAGAGAAATATTCAATCACCATTTGATACTATGAAATATATGGCTCTAACAGTGGCTCCACTTGGGGATGGTGCTCTCCCTGTGAGGTGCCAAGAACCATTGACCGGTCTCCTTGAATTATCTTTTCCATTACTTTTTTGCATCTGATTTGTTTTATTGTAGTTGTAAACATGGTGACAATTGATTAGGAGCTTAGGGACTTCTCTTTGAGCTTCAACTTTATGATAAGACTCACCCACTCATGACAGTAAAACTAAAATGGTATTTACAATGATCCTAAGTGAAAAATTCTTCTATTCCAGTGAAAAGTAGTGCTTGAGCATTATTCCATTGACAGGTCCACTTGGAATATCTACTCCATCCATATCCTTAATCAATAATGCATTATTTCCTCTGTAAGTATGGATTATGTAAGGACATTTCCATAAATTATCAAATTTTCCATGCTTACCTTTCTCTTATTTCCTTGAATCCCATTTCAACACCTTGTCTCCTATCTGGGAATCATCGAACTTGGTTATTTTATCATAGATCTTCTTGATGTTCTCCTGGATCACTTGAGTTTTATTGTAAATTTCTTCTCTGGATTGTTGCAACTGTATGGTTTGATTTATTCTCCTCTGGATGTCATTAGGTTCTGCTTGTACTTCCTGTTGTATTTTCATAACAGGGAGACCTAAATAAGTGGGAAAAAAACATCCATCCCATAAACCAATTGGTATGGGGACATTCCAATTGATCTCCTAGTAGTATGTCTGTCAGCCCATAATGCATTGACTAGCTTGTTGTGCCATGAATTCTTGTTATCTCACAAAAACGTTTTGATGATATTAACCATACTTTTGTTGGAAGACTCTGCTAATCCATTCCCTTGAGGGTAATAGGCAGTAGAGTGTCCTAAAGTAATTTGATATTTGCTGCAAAACTCCACCATCTTCTTTGATTTGAATGTTGCTGCATTATCAATGATCATCTTCTTGGGACATCCAAATCTTGAAAGAATATTAGTTTCTAAAAATTTAATAATCACAACATCAATATCTTTCCTTGTAGGTTGTAACACACCCATGGTGGGGCATCAAATTTTCGTTCTTCTTAAGAAAATCAAAACCCCCACTCGGGGTCTCTATTCCATTATGCTCTTCCAGAGCTCTCCAACCATGGTCTCCATGCTTCGAACTAAGATGAGAGATGGCATATATCCTCTCCCAAGTTCTTCGGGTTCTTCCATCCTTTTATACTCGCATATGACTGCGGGCTTTGACTAGATGCCAAGACAACCACTGCGCGAATCCTCCGGAGTGGAAAATATATGAAGTTCACAATCTGATGCCACATCTACTCATATAATTTGATGACCCTGATTCACTTCAGGACTTCGGTGTTCATAAGTTTCGAATGCTCCAAAGTATTTTCTCCCTAAAGTACTCCATGCCCGAAGTTACAGGTCGAGCACCATGCGTCCCTAGTAATCGACGGTTGTGATCTACTTTGGGACTTCGACGTTCGGGAGTTTTGAACAATCCAAACCATTTTCCTTCGAAGTAATCCATACCCAGAGTTACATATAGAGTGCCACACGTCCCTCGTAATCAACGACTATGATCTACTTCGGGACTTCGACATTTGGGAGTTTCGAACACTCCGAACCCTTTTCTCCCTGAAGTACTCCGTTCCCGGAGTTACAGATCAAGTTCCACACGTCCCTCATGATCGACGACTATGATCTACTTTAGTACTTCGACGTTCAGGAGTTTTGAAAACTCCAAACCCTTTTCTCCCTGAAGTAATCTGTACCCAGAGATACGAATCTAGTGCCACATGTCCCTCATGATCGATGAATGTGATCTACTTCGGGAATTTGGCGTTCGGTAGTTTGGAACACTCCAAACCCTTTTCTCCTCGAAGTACTCCGTACCCGAAGTTGTAGATAGAGCTCCACGCATCCCCTTCTAATGGACAATTCTGATGGACTTTGACACTTCGGGACTTCACTCCTTGTGTTCATCCAAATTGATCTTCTCCGGAGTTAATGAACCATTTCCACGTTCCTTCCTATTCCAATGACTAGGATCTACTTCGTCACTTCAACACTTTAGGGATTTTCGAAGCACCTCAAATCCTTTGGAGTCCCGAAGTCCTGGACTCCCAGAATCCCAGTCATTTCACCAATGACGTGGGTGAGGGGGGCATGTACCAGCAGCTGACACGTAGATGGGTCGGGGGGGACACATGCCCTCATCTAGGATGACACATATCAAATTCCAAAGGACTATAAGGTATGTGATGTGCCTAAATCCAAATGGCATGTGGCTCGTCAAGCTTAAATCCACGTCACCATGGATGGAATTACTGAGCCTCGTCGCTCTGGTTTGATCATCTTTCAACATCACTTAGATTTTCACGCCCAACATTCGACCAATACTGATTCATTCACAGATCGACGGTTCACAGTGATTGCGGGGCCCCAACATGCTCCCTATTTATCAGAGAGCTCAATCTCCGCAATCTGAAAAGTGCTCTCCCAAATCTTCTTAATCATGATCGTTGATCCTCCACCCCGATGAGATCAATGAAGTTGGGGGATTTTGGGCTATGAACTAGAATGTCCGTTAATTTCACCTTCACGCTCCGCAATGATTCCCAACCATCGATCTCTGTTCACAGATCGACAGTTCACAGTGTTTGCGGGGCCCAATATCCGTAATCGGGAAAGTGCTCGCCTAACTCTATCTAATCATGGTCGTTTATCCTCCACCCCGACGAGATCAACGACTTTGGTTGATTGCGGGCCGTGAACTAGCACGTTCACTAATTTTCACCCTCGCGCTCCGCAATGATGCCCAACCATCGATCTAATTGAATGATTGAGGTTTGATCCATTAACTCCAGTGGATCTTTGATTCGATCTGATGACTAAGATAGGTTTTCCTCCCGATAAAAGACTCGCATCCATATCCTCTGTCAGGTTCTTGGGTCATCTACGAATCTTGTTACTTCGAGAGTTCGGGTAGCTTTGGCTATCGTAAAGTTTGACATCCCAAGGCTTCGAACTCCCGAAGATCCAAAACCATCATGAGATAGCTCCTTTCGGGCTTAGTGCAGGGTTCCTAGACCCAGGTCACATGGACCTTCAGATGACTCTCGGGCTATGATATCTACTCTTAGACGGGTTTTGGTTAAGGCCATGGGCGTGATTTCAAGGTCTCTTAAGTTACCGGTTTGAAGGAAACGCCTTCCTAACTCACAGAAATTTAAGTTCTGAAACAAGGCAAGGTAAACTTGTGAGATTAACAAGACACTAGCAGTGCCAAGAGGATTGCTCCGACTCCAGAGTTGTGAGGTATCCCCCTGGGGAAAACACCTCCGAGGGTTAAACTGGAGCATACGGGAAAGAATAAGCATAAGTTGTCAAGGAATCCAATGTTTACACATAACTTAATCATCTCAATACATAAGTCATTTACAGATATGTTAAATACATGCATGTAACCATTAATCCCCAATTCAATGTATAGAGTATGAAAATACTTATCAGAACCAGATAACGTGAAGCAACTGCTGGAAGGGGTGCATGTTTCACCCAACCATCGACTTAGTCACTCCTATCAGATTTACCACTAGCCAACCCCGAGATAGACCTTTATTCTTTGATATTGAATCTCTTCTTTTGACACATAAATATATAGGGACGAAGGTTACTCTCCTTCTCCTGACTCAGTTTCTATTTCCCATGACTAGAACACACTCTTTTTATAGTTCTCCCTCGAACCCGAGAGTTCAGTCTCTCATCACTTCACTCTTCATAGGTCCTCTCCCCCTGTCCACCACGCCTTCCTTTCTTGTCTTACTCAACAATATTGCGTGTGGCCCGAATTCCCAGTCCGTGGTTAGTTATGGAAGCCTTAAAGATGGGAGGTATGCCCCATCCCCTCATTAACTCTTGAGGAGGTCTTCCCACCTACTAACCTGATTGTAATTCATTCATGGGTCAGAGGGTTGTTCTAATCCTAAGAAATTAAATCCAACAAAGTACTGGTCCGGTGGAGGTTAACACAACCATTCCTGGTCCCCTCCACCATCTATTTCCTAGCATTCATGGTCTCTCTTAGCACATCCCCTTTCCAGCAGTCATGCAACACTTATCCATTTTCTATTAAAATAACATAATTTACATTCATCGACCTTTTATACAAATGTACATCAAATCAAACATTCACACATATTGAGTTTTCCATAGTCTCTTGGCCAATATAGTTATATTTACAAACTGGGGGAAACAAGGTGTTACAGTTCCCTCCCCATTAAAGGAACATCGTCCTCGATGTTCTATCTATCTACATGATATGTATATACAGAAGTGAACAAAATTGGATATGCCTATCTCATGGCATCCTCCATTTCCCATGTAGCCCCATATGGGCCAAAGTGTTTCCACTGCACCTTGACCTGTGCAATGGTTCGGTTCCTGAGTGAGGTTTCCTTCCTGTCTAGTATGCATTGAGGCTCTGGAAGGAATTCTCCCTCCGGCTCCACATAAATCACAGACTAGTCAATTATATGTTTAGAATCATGTACATAATTCTTCAATAATGAAACATGGAAAACATTATGTGCCTTTACGATGGGAGGGAGTGCTAGCCTATAGGATATGTGTCCCACTCTATCTAAGACGTCAAAGTTTCCATAATACCGAGGTGCCAAATTAGAAAAATATCCCATTCTCATGGAACTATTCCTGGGCCTAAGTATGAGATAGACATGGTCTCATGTCTTGAACTCTCTGGGAGTTCTCTTTCTGTAGGCATAGCTCTTCTGTCTATCCTGAGCAATTTTAAGATTTTGTTTTATCTGAATCACTTGTTGTTCCATTTCTTTCAGCATGTCTGGTCCGATTGTAATTCTATCCACTGGATTACTCCAGCTGATTGTAATCTTTCATTGTCTACCATAGAGGGATTCAAAAGGGATCATCTTTAGCGACTCTTGATAATCGTTGTTGTAGGAAAATTCTACCAATGGAAGGTAGTCTTCCCACTTCTTAGGCTGATGCATTACATGCATCCTTTAAGTGTCTTCTAATATTTGGTTTACTCTTTCTGTTTGTCCATCATTTTGGGGGTGATAGGCTATGTTAAACAACAATTTAGTCTCAAGACCAACCATCAAGGATTCCAAAAGCTTGAAGTGAATTTTGTGTCTCTGTCAGATACAGTCTCTCTAGGCATGCCATGCAGTTTGAATATCCCCTTCATGAAGATGTTGGAAATATCTATTGCCTTGCAAGTCGACTTGACAGGAACAAAGTGAGCATAGTTGCTCAATTTTTCCACCACTACCATGATGGTATCATTCTTCTTAGTCAATTTTGGTAATCCAGTGATGAAATCCATGAAAATGGTTCCCCATTTCCATTCTGGGATTGGTAGAGGAAATAACCTTGTTGGGTGCTGGTGTTATGCCTTAACTTGATGGCATTCTAGGCACTTAACTAGATAGTCCGCTATGTCCTTTTTCAATCCAGGCCAATAGAATTGTTTCCTAGTGGCCGTGATCGTTTTCTGATATCCTAGGTGACCAGTATATGGTCTCTTGTGTATTTCATCCATTATGAACCTCTTCAAGTTGTCACAACTTGGAATATACAATATTTTTATGTAGGTCAGCAAGCCTTCATAGAGAATCTGATAGCCTTCATACTTTATCCCTGTAGGCTCCTGCCTTAGGTATGAGGTCACGGTATTGAAGAATGCATATGTTTCTTGTGAATTCCCGATTCTTTCCCTGACATCTATTTCACAGGTGCTTACTGCTTCCAGGTGAATCATTTTCACACTTCTTCTAAGGGAATCAACCACCTTGTTTTCCTTCCCCTTGATGTGTTTGATTTCAAAATCGAACTCACTAAGGAGATCCATCCACCTAGCTTGTCTAGCATTGAGTTTTGGTTGATCAAACAGGTGCCTCAACCCATAATGGTCTGTCATAAGTACAAATCTCCTACCTAGGAGGTAATGCCTCCACATTTTCAAAGCATGCACTATGACAACCGACTGTAGATCATGGGTCACATAATTGATTTCATGCTCATTCAATTTCCCGGATTCACAACAAATTACATGTCCTTCTTGCTTAAGGACTCCTTCGAGTCCTTCCTTGTAGGCATATGTACACACGAGGAATTCCTTATCAGGGTTTGCAATCTTCAACACAGGTGGATGGTTCAAAAGGTATTTCAATTCCTGAAATCTTTCTTCACATTCTGATGTCCAAATGAATTTAACCCCCTTTTTCTGGAGGGAAATGATTGGACAACCAATCTTGGAAAATTATTTTATGAACCTTCTACAATATCCTGATAAGCCCATAAAGGATATGATATCAGATACATAATTTGGGGTAGGCCATTCCATAATATATCTGATCTTATCAGGGTCTATTGCCACCCCTTCTTCAGAAATAACATGGCCCAAGTAATGTACTTGCTTCTGAAAAAAATCACACTTGATAAACTTACCGTAGAGCTGATGCTCTCTTAGTACTTGAAGTATAAGTATAAGATGTT
Source organism: Picea sitchensis (assembly GCA_010110895.2). Lineage (NCBI taxonomy): Eukaryota > Viridiplantae > Streptophyta > Pinopsida > Pinales > Pinaceae > Picea > Picea sitchensis. Next base: position 7,305 of record SNQJ01S0080464.1, on the reverse strand, counting down.
CTTCATGCTCTTCTCTGTTCTTGGAGTAGATTAAGATATCATCAATGAAAACCAATACAAATCTATTTAGGAATTTGTTGAGTACATTGTTAATCAAGCACATAAAAGTGGCGGGGGCATTGGTTAATCCAAATGGCACCACCACAAATTCATAGTGACCATACCTTGTCCTGAAGGCCGTTTTGTTGATGTCTTCATCCTTGATTCGGACTTGATGGTATCCATACCTCAAGTCAATCTTTGAGAGAACCCCCTAATTGTTCGAACAAGTCATCGATTCTTGGTAAGAGGTACTTGTTCTTTATGGTTGTCTTATTGAGTTTTCTATAATCTATGTATAGTTAGAGCGTGCCATATTTCTTTTTCAAAAACAAGGTTGGTTCTCCCCATGTAGACCCACTAGGCTAGATGTAGCCTTTGTCGATCATTTCCTTTAGCTGTATATTGAGCTTAACTAGCTCCGGTGTACTCATCCTATAGGGTGTCCTAGACACTGACACTGCTCCTGGTGCAAGTTCTATCGAGAAGTCAATGTCTCTTCTCGGAGGTAGAACCGACACCTATTCTGGAAACACATATCTATTCTCTCTTAATATGGGGTGGTCCTCTAGGTTCTATTTTTCATCCTCAATAGATTCCAACACCCGTATTTCATATAGAGGACATCCCCTTCTGCAATACCTTTTCATTCGAAGGGCTGATATTTGTCTCATCGAGACAAGATTCTGGATCCCTTGGAGGGTCATCTTTCTCCCTTCTTCATTTACACATTCTAATGTTTTATGGTAACAATCCAACTTAGTTTTATAAGCAACCAACCAGTCCATACCAATCAACAAGTCATAAGATCCTAGGGGAAATATGTTAAAGGTCTCTTGGGTGGGAAATCCATCCATGATGAATTGTCAATATGGTATGACCTATGCTACTTTTCTTTTGGTTTCAGTGGCTAGTTGTACCAACCATGTCTTAACATGTCTAATTGGTTTCATTTTACACTTATTAACAGTTTGAGGGGCCATATAACTCAAATTAGAACCAGGGTCAATTAAAATAGAAACTAGACGGTTGACGATCATACCTTCCATATCCACCACTGAAGCTTGGTGGTAGGCTTGTTTATTATCCAAAGATGCATAAATATGTGGCATGCTCCTAGCCACATCATTGACTATGGTAGCTTCTTGGATGTTGTAGAATCTCCTACTGTTCTATTTTTTGTGTGGGCAATCCCTCAACAAATGTTCTTCTCCGCAATCCCAACATTTTAAGGGTTCTATCTTTGGGTTATCAGTCTTTCCTGGGGTTGATCCAAAAGGTTTATTTCCACTCTGGGAGGGGAAATTCTACTGATACACACTTCTGGTAGGAAGGCTCATCCTTGAACCTTCCTATAGTTCTTAAATCTTGAGGAGTTAAACCCCTTTCTTCTTGAACCCCGAACCACTCTTCTTCTTCTAGTCCTCGCGTGGTTCTGTCTGACGCCCAAACTATTCATAATAATACCTTGCCTTCCAGATAGTGTCTTCTAAGGTATTTGGCTGATCAAACTCAATCCTGTTCTGGTAGTTCTGAGGTAACCCATTGCTAAATCATTGCACTTTTACCTTTTCATATTTTATGTAGGGTACATACCTAAACATCTCAAGGAATTTATTGATATATTCCTCTATGATGAGCTGTCCCAGCTTGAGTTGAACTCCTTAGTATTCCCATAAAAGTATTTCTCTGACATATGCTTCTTCTTGAAGTGTTTCTCAAACGGTTTCCATGATAACTCCTCTTCATGGATTCCTTTCACATTCTTAAGATCTTCCCACCAAATGGAAGCCTTTCCATTCAGGTTGAAGATGGCTATTCGAGCCTTCAAGTTTTCAAAATAGTCATGAACTATGAAGTACTTCTTTAAACCAAGTAGCCAATCTTCTACCTCTTCCCCTTTCTCAATCTCTCCATTGAAAGAGGGTGTTTTGACTTTATTGAACTCTTCAGGGTGATGATGTTTGGATCACTTTCGCTTCTTTCCTTTGTTTTGAGAATGTGAACTAGTTTTACTACTAGAATACCCCTCGTAGTTTCCAGTTCCCTTTCCAAAGGAATCTCCCAATGAGCATCCCCTGTCTCCAGGTTGGGCCTTCTTCGAGGTACTTATTCCAGTGTAGACACTTATGGGACCACATTTTCATATTTTAGGTGGACTTTGACTTCTCTCTGTATGTCGTCGGTCCACATGACTGGTTGCAGGTCCATGTTGCAACTGCCTCTATATATCAGACAAGATCTGCAGCAAGACTCCATTTATTTCCATTTGTTTTTCTTGCTCCTTTATCAATCTCTTATTGTCAGCCTTGCAACACTGTAATTCGGCCATAAGGCTCCTTACAGTTTCAGCTATATCTGGAGGGGTCTCCACCGCCCTCCTGTCGTCAAAATATTCATCTCTATTGTGGGAGCCATCCCCCACTTTATGGTGCATCACCATCCTTTATTCTTGTGGTTTCTCTTGATTCATTGAATTCTAGAGTGCTGACAAAAAAACTTGTTGTTAGCTAACTTTCTATTAGTTCATGAACAACACATAGTTCATTTTTCTTAAATACACACACAAAGTAGAATTTTTTCGTTATTTTCTTTAGTAATAGTCTAACAAGACTCTTTAGGAAAGGGGCAAGGTAGGGCGCCACCCTTAAGATTTGATTTAAACACGTTTTTTAAGTGTCTCATCCATGAGCCCAAGTAGGCCAAGTGTTGTAACCATGATCTGATACCAATTTGTAACACACCCATGGCGGGGCGTCAAATTTTCGTTCTTCTTAAGAAAATCAAAACCCCCAATCAGGGTCTCTATTCCATTCTACTCTTCCAGAGCTCTCCATCCATGGTCTCCATGCTCCGAACCGAGCTCAGAGCTGGAATATATCCTCTCCCAAGTTCTTTGGGTTCTTCCATTTTTTTATACTCGCATATGACCGCAGGCTACGACCAGACGCCAAGACAATAGGTGCCAAGAAAACCATTGCGCAAATCCTCCAGAGTGGAAAATATCCGAAGTTCACAATCTGACACCGCGTGTCCTCAGATATTTTGATGACCATGATTCACTTCGGGACTTTAGAATTCAGAAGTTTCAAATGCTCTAAAGTATTTTCTCCATGAAGTAATCTGTACCTGGAGTTATAGGTCGAGCGACACACATCCCTCATAATCGATAGTTGTGATCTACTTCGGGACTTCAGTGTTCGGGAGTTTCAAACACTCCAAATCCTTTTTCCTCCAAAGTACTCTGTACCTGAAGTTACATATCGAGTGCCACACATCCCTCGTAATCGACGACTGTGATCTACTTTGGGACTTCAATATTCGAGAGTTCCGAACACTTTGAACCCTTTTCTCCATGAAGTACTTCGTACCCGTATTTACAAATCGAGTTCCACACATCCCTCGTGATCGAAAACTGTGATGTACTTTGGGACTTTGGAGTTTAGGAGTTTCGAACACGCTAACCCTTTTCTCCCTGAAGTACTCCATACGCATAGTTACATATCCAGTGCCACACATCCCTCGTGATTGACGGTTGTGATATACTTCAGGACTTCAGCGTTTGAGAGTTTTGAACACTTTGAACCCTTTTCTCCTCGAAGTACTCCATACCCAGAGTTATAGATCGAGCGCCACACATCCCCTTCCAATGGATGGTTTCGATGCACTTTGACACTTCGAGAATTCACTCCTTGTGTTCCTCCAAAGTGCTCTTCTCCGAAGTTAATGAACCACTGCCACGTGCCTTCCTATGCCAACAGATAGGATCTACTACGACACTTCGACACTTCAGGAATTTTCAAAGAATCTAAAATCCTTCGGAGTCCCGAAGTCCCAGACTCCCAGAATCCCAGTCATTTCACCAACCACGTGGGTGATAGGGGCACGTACCAGGGGATGACACATAGCTGGGTCAGGGGAGACACGTGCCCTTTTCTAGGATGAAATGTATCACGTTCCAAAGGACTATAAGGTATGTGATGCGCCCGAATCCAAGTGGCACGTGGCTCGTCAAGCTTAAATCCATGTCACCATGGATGGCATTACTGAGCCTCGTCGCTCCAGTCTGATCGTCTTTCAACATCGATCGAGATCCGACCAATACCGATTCGTTCATAGATCGATGAATCACAGTGATTGCAGGGCCCCAACATGCTCACTCTTTATCAGAGAGCTCCATCTCCGCAATATGAAAAGTTGTACCCCGACTCAGCTTAATTGTGGTCGTTGATCCTCCACCCCGATGAGATCAATGAAGTTGGTGGATTGTGGGCCATGAACTAGCACGTCCGTTAATTTCACCTTTGCGCTCTGCAATGATTCCCAACCATTGACCTATGTTCACAGATCGACGGTTCAAGGTGTTTGTGGGGCCCAATCTCTGCAATTGAGAAAGTGCTCTCCCGACTCTATCTAATCATGGTCGTTGATCCTCCACCCCAATGAGATCAATGCCGTTGGTTGATTGCTGTCTGTGAACTAGCACATACACTAATTTTCACCCTCGTGCTCTGCAATGATGCCCAACCATCAATCTAATTGAACGTCTGGTGTTTGATCCGTTAACTCTAGTGGATATTTGAGTCGATCTGATGACTAAGATAGGTTTTCCTCTCAATGAATGACTCACATCCATCTCCTCTGTCAGGTGCTTGGGTCTTCTACGACTCTTGTTACTTCGGGAGTTCGGGTAACTTTGACTATCGTAAAGTTTGATATCCAAGGGATTCAAACTTCCAAAGCTCTGAAACCATCATGAGATAGCTCCTTTCGGTCTTAGTGAAGGGTTCCTATACCCAGGTCACATGGATCTTCAGATGACTCTTGGGATATTGTTGTTGGGAAAAACACCCTACGGACTAACAAACTAGGGTCAGACTTGCATGCAGATTTTGACCGAATAGAAACTACTTTTTTACCTACAACCCAAGATTTAAACCCCCTTTTTCACAGTAAATGCATGGAAAAGGACCACCAACCTTATTACCGACGTTCGATGTAGATCCTCCGTTGCACTTTGATCACTTTCTTGAGCTGCTCCTTCCACAGATGACTTGCACTCAAGATAAACAACAACTATGCATGCATACTAGTTCTATACTCAAGGGTTTGAAATCAAGCATAAATTAATCAAACCATAGACAATTCATGCATTGGGACGGGAAAAGTATTCTTTTTATTACTGAAAGTGAATCAACTTACAAAAAAGCTGAGACCAACCACCGCTCCTTGAACCTGATCCTGGGCTCCTCTTCTTCTGTGCTTCAACTGTTTTGCGTTAAATCTTTTTTGGCATGAGGAAAGGCTAAAGGGTTGGGAGAATGGATTACGTAAATGGGCAGAGTTTCTTTGTTATATTTTTTCCTCCTCCAAATGTTACCCCTACCCCTTCTTTTATAGGCTAGAAGGAGCTAGGGTTTTGGACGAACCCTCATCCATGCATGGCTGAGAGTTTCAGTTAACTGACCCATAGCTTTTTGTTCCGTCGGCAACTTTCCTTTTTTTGTGCTTTGTTAGGTACACGCGGGCTGTTGTGAGTCAGCCAGCGAGCACATGCATGCAGTAATGGGTTAGGGCGCATGGGCCTTGACACAAGAGGATTATCAAAGAGTTGTTCAACAGAGTTTTGGCAAAGAAGGGATATGAATTGGCCTGATGCCAAGTAAGCATGTGTGGTGCAATTTAGGGTTATAACAGATGCCCCCTAATGTGTGAGGTCAGAAGAGCATCTGATGGCCAAAATACATTACCAATCTTTACTGATGTTCCGAATGATTGAGTCCAAGGATCAGGAACCAGGAGGTGTCATCTGCAAAATAACAAATGTCTAACCGAGGCGAGCATACCCATGCTCGGGATAAAATAGAACC
>SNQJ01S0080463.1:66966-78442 GCA_010110895.2 Picea sitchensis | reverse complement strand
ATATTGACAAATTCTGCATTTGTTCACAAACTTTTTGACCTCTAATCTCATGCTTGGCCAATAGTACGAATTACTCAGTTGTGCAAATGTCTTATTGTGGCCAAAATGTCTAGCTAAACCTCTGTTGTGTTTCTCTTTTAGAAGGTTATCTCTCATTGGGAATTTCTAAATGCATAATTGGCTTCCTTTGAACATTAATCCATCCTGGATCAAATATTCATTCCATGGGCTTCCGTCTCCCAATAAAGGATTCTTGCATGCCTCATAAGCTTCCTTAAAATCCGCATCTTCTTTATACATCTCTTTGAGGTGTTGAAACCCCAAGGTCTCCACTTGGAATTATTGTACAATCAAACTCCTCCTCCTCAAAGAATCTGTAACTTTGTTAGCAGTTCCAACAATGTGCTTGATAACAAAAGAAAAAATTTCATAAATTCTACCCATTTTGCATGTTTATGATTCAACTTTTCTTGCTTAGTAAGAAATTGCAAAGCTTGATTATCACTGTACAAGACAAATTATTTTGGAATTATATAGTGTCTCCACTTCTTTAAAGCTTGAATCACTACATAAAATTATTTGTCATATGTGGAATAATTCTTCTTGGTGTCATTCAGTTTCTCACTGAAATAAGTAACTGGCCTATTATCCTAACTCAAGACTACTCCAATAGCTAATCCACTTGCATCGCATCTCACTTGAAATGTTTTTCCAAAATCTGGCAAGACCATAATTGGTTGTTCTGTGATCTTCTCCTTCAACACTTTGAAACCTTTTTCAGCTTCCTTTGTCCAACTGAAGGACTTGTGTTTCTTCTTCACAATGTCCAACATGGGTGCACATATACCACTGAAATTTCTGATAAACTTTCTATAAAATATTTCTAACCGATGAAAACTTCTTACCTCAAATATGTTTCTTGGCGATGGCCATTCTTTTATTGCTCTTACCTTTTCTGGATCCATATTCAATTCATTTGAAGAGATCACGAAACCCAAATATATGAGTTCCTTCTTCATAAAAGAACTTTTCTTCAGATTTATCAGCAACTTCTCTTGCTACAACTTTTCCATCACTGATGTCAAATGTATTAAGTGTTCTCCCTTCGTCTTACTAAAGATTAGTATGTCATCCAGATATACTATGAAAAATTTCCCAATGAAGTCTTTCAACACTTCATTCATTAATATCATAAATTTGCTTGGTGCATTTGTCAACCCAAATGGCATGACCAACCATTCAAACAATCCTTCATTTGTCTGGAATGTTGTTTTCCATTCATCTCCCTCTTTCATCCTTATTTGATGATATCCACTTTTCAAGTCTATCTTGGAAAAATAGCTTGCTCCACTCAAATAGTCCATCAAATCATCCATCCTTGGTAAAGGGAATATGCACCTAATGGTTATCGTGTTGATGGATTGGGAATCTATACACATCCTCCATCCCCCATCTTTCTTTGGACTTAGCATAGTCGGTACTGAGCATGGGCTTAGGCTTTCCCTGAGTAAACCTTTATCCAACAACTCCTGGAATTGATTTTTGACCTCCTCATTATCTCTAGGTGTCAACCTATAAGCTTCTTTGTTTGGTAAACTAGCTCCTGGAATAAGGTCAATATGATGGCTTATACTCTTAATGGGTGGCAATGAGTGTGGTAACTCATCCACTACTATATCAGCAAAGTTTTCTAACAATTCTTGGATTTCTATAGGAAAATATTCCACATAAGTATTTGTAAGGATAACTCTAGGCTTCCTCACTACAACAAACTCCATTTCCTTTTCCTTCTTGAATTCTTTCAAGAGTTCCTTTCCACTCATGAAAAGTATGCTTGAACTAGCTTCTCCTGTTTTCTCTTTGTCTTCTATGGTTAACAACATATGTGTCCTACCACTCTTTTATAGGGTATAGGTATTCTTCCTTCCATCATGAATAACTTATCGGTCATACTGCCACAGCCTTCCCAATCAAATATGACAGACATCCATAGGAATTACATCACATAATATTTCATCCCTATAACCTCCTATTTTAAATTCAACTTGGCATTGTTGACTTACCATTACTTGATGTCCTTTCTGTAACCACGATACCTTATATGGGTTTGGATGTGCAGTTGTCTTCAGCTCCAGCTTCTACACCATCTCTGTGGATACTAAATTTCCAGTGATCCCACTATTTATGATCACCTTGCAAACTCTGTCTTTTGCCTTGCAAGCAGTTTTGAACAGATGTGTTCACTGAATTGGTTCCTATGGTTCCTTTTCTGGTTTAAGAATAATTGTCCTCATCATGAGGTTCCTTCCTCCTTCTGCTACTTCTTCTTCCACATGTTTATGTGTTTCAACAACGTGTGCTTCACCTCTGGCTTTGTTCTTTCTCTGAGGACATTCCCAAGACTTGTGCCCTTGCTTTCCATAGGTATAGCATCTAACTACACCTCCTATGGCTCTTCCTCGTCCTTGTCCTCTGAAAAAAGATATTCTTCCTCCATGCTGTCCTTATTTAGAACTTCCACCTTTATCATGGTGACTATGTTGTTTGTCAGCTTCATGCTTCAGCTTCTAGAACTTCTCTCTGGTAGTTCCCTTACCATTGCTTCAGTTTCATCCTCTACTTCGTTGGTTTTTCTTCTTGGCCATTTTTTCTTCAGCTTTCAAGGCTTCTTGATAAGCATCCTCAACTGTAATAACTGACATCATGATGATCTCCTCTTGGATTTCATATCTCAGCCCATTGATATATCTAGCTGTCTTTTAATATTCATTTTCCTTATGTCCAGCCCTGATGTTCAGTCTGTAAAATTCTTTAGTGTACTCCTTCAATGATAAACCTTTTTTTCTCAGGTTTTGCAATCTTCTATAAAGATTAATTTGGTAATCCTTCAAGATAAATTTGGCTTTCATATTAACTACCATCCTATCCCAGTTTTTAATTTTCTGCTTACCACTTCTCTTGCGTTCGTCTTGCAGTTCATCCCACCATAGTGTTTCATGACCTTTTAGTCTTGTCACTTCATGCTTCACCATCTTATCTTCTTCGATATCTTCATAATCGAAGTACTTGTCCATAGCACGTACCCAATCTAACAATTCTTCAATTCTAAATTTCCTTCATACATCGATACCTCTATTCTCGCTCTGGCTCCTATTTTTGAAACAACTTTTATTAAGCGATCTTATGCAGCATCCTCTGCTACATTTTCTTCGACCTCTTCTTCTTCACTCCCAACTTCAATGATATCTCTAGTGTCTTGTTATCTTATCTGCATTGTTTCCATGGCATCCAATGTCATTCAGATTCGCCTCATTTCTTCTTCCATTTCTGCACTCGCTATATGCCTTCTGGGTGGCATGATTTCACTGTGTCACCTAAAAAAATAAATTAAATTGTGATACCACAAATGATATCAACTTACCCCTTTATCATTTCGTCTGTTGTCTGCAAAAAAAATCAATATCAACTCTGATACCACCTGATGCATCCCCGCTACCCCCTCGTAGGGTTGCACGACCTCTCGGTCAATGGATCTCTTATTATTGAGTCGAAAGACTCTCTAGAACCTTAATGGTCCTCCCCTGTATCTAAACACAAGCCCCCTCAGTTTCTTGGTGTAGGTCTGACAACAACCCATGACCTTTCCTTTCACTCTACTGAGAAAACTCAGAGTGTTGACGTTAGCTCCTTTTTAGATAAACCCTCTCTTGATGTGACCTTGGGCTATGACCACGCGATTGTGGGTGTGGCTACAAGCGTTTTGGAGTCAAACTTATTTTGAGCCCACAATGCTCCTACAACTTCCATGTGTCCCCTTGACAAAACCACGGTTTGAATTGCAGCCTGCCCTTGATATCTTAAACTCCTCGCAATTTTTGTCCCCGCAATACTACAGGATCTTCGATCTCACAATCTTGATGATAACGTCTAAATCAACGATCAGATCTATGCCCTTCGAATCTACGGACCAGATCTACTTCCTCTAAATAAATGGCTGAGATCTCTTCGCAATTTTGGACTTTGGGAATTCGAAATATCAAACCCAGCTTCCTTCTATATTTCAATCCTCCGGAACTAGTGATCTACGGACACATGTCCTCCCAATCAATGGCCCTACCTTCACTTCAGGTGTTTGACCATTCAAATTGGTTCAATAGTCCAATGACCATCTTCTCGATCGATGGTCGAGATATCCTCTGGGTCTTCAGACTTCTGAGATCTCAAATCTCAAACTTCACCTTTTCCCAAACGCTTTTTTCTGAAGGCTACGATCTCCTGACACGTGTCCTCCTGATCCAACGATCGAGGATTACTTCGGGACTTTACCCATAATTCATGGATCCACGTCACGTCCCTCTTAGATCTGAGGGCTACAAATCACTTCGTGACTTTACCTGGAGGTCACGGATTCATGCCACGTCTCCCTTAGATCTCATGGTCTAGATCTTACTTCGGGTCTTTGGGACTTTGCACTCCAACGATCTCAGTTCTCAACTAAAAAAACCCACTTCAACTTTCTCGGAGCTCGAGATATATTGCCAAGTGTCTCCTCACAGATCGATGACTCTTGTCTCTTCAGGTATTTGGAATTCAGATGTTTCAATGCTTCAACCTCCGCCTTCCTCTAGATCTTTCGACCTATCAACACATATCCTCCTGGATCAACAATCTAGATTCACTCCGGTCCTTTGGGTCTCCGTGCTTCGAGTGTTTCAAGTTTCAAACTTGTTTCCTCCTAGAATTCACATTATCTAACGGTCCAGATCCTTTCTGAAGATCCGATGCTTGATCCTTTCCTCGAACAAGCTGATGGCTCAAATATGTTTCTGTGCTTAGACAACTGAGATTCTACTTCTGGGTTTCGGCTCTTCGGACTTTGGAAACCTCAAAATTGAACCCCAATAGGTTCTCTCTCCTCTCTGTTGTGAAGCGTTAAGGCTATTGCACCTTCCTATGATTTGATGACTATCGATCCTCTTCACTGCAATCCAATGGTCATGGTCGCTCCTCCTCCTGAGCTTCTGATATCTCCCCACTTGGAAGATTTATCAATATTCAAAGGTTTTGAACCTTTTTTCTTTCTACGAGTCTAACTCTGGGATCTCATCTACACTTGGGAAAATTGTTATCTCTTTTGAGCTTCAGTCCTTAAAATGATTTTGATCTCCCACACACACCTTGTGTTCTCAGGATTTCGATAACTCAAATCGAAGGATTTCTTGAAAAGAAATTATTCTCGCCCATCTGGCGTTCCTCTGCATTGGTTCTTAGAAGCTTGGTCGCTCCTTGACGTTGTGCACACCTTGCACCTGGTCTAAGTTTATCTTGTTCTCTCTGAACTTCTCTGAGCCACTCTAGGACTCAATTGGCGTGCTCCTTGTGTTTGAGATGCACACCTTGCATACGAGTTTCATAAGAGAAACAATTGAAACTCATCTAGTTTTGTCACGAACTCATATAGTCAATCTCTCGAACATTCCTGCATGAACGAAATGAACTAAACCATACATACAGAATATAATATTCATTCAATCACACATGAAATGAACACAGTCTAAGGATTTTGGGACAATTTTGTCTGTTCTATTCATTCATGAAAACAAATTTACATAGTGTTCCTTATACTCTACTCTATTCTACTAATCTCTGTGATCTCTATCTCATTCTCTCTATTCTGTCTATTTGTTACAATAAAACAATGAAAAAAAATATCTAAGGACTAGCTCCACGAGCTCTCTCATCCTGTCTGAAATATATCCTATCAAACTCAAAGTTGTTACCTACTTTGTCCTATTACAATAACTACCAGTTATTGTCAGATAGAGTCAACACTCCATATCTACAATCTCTTACAGTCCTTCACGACTTTACAAACAAGTTACAATTTTAAAATGTTGTTTACAAAATATCCCAACAACTGATTTATCTATTAAATAAATGTTTGATTTGAAACTCGGTCCTGTTGAGATGTCATTCGTTCACCTCCACGCGTGCATTGTTGACTTGGAAGGCGATGCTCCTGCATCAGATTCATATCATTTTACAACTAGTGTTGAACTAGAAAATTATAGGCTTCTTAATTTCATTTGTCATAACCCAAGTTTCAATTGTATGTTATGGGTTCATTCTTCCAGGGGTAACCTGTAGGGTAGAAACATTTTCTATGAGGACAATCATGAATAAATCCATTTCATGCAAATGTTAAAATTAAACATTCTTATCTAAAAGATGTACATATTGATGATAAATGCAAATAATAATTAGATAAATCTTGGATCAACTCCCTCTACATAAATTCAAACCATCCAACCAAGCTATTCTACAATCACTAGGTTAAAACATGAGGGTTCTTTTTATGTTGATACATAGGAACCATTCCTGAAATGTACGGAGTAAAATAAGTGTGTGAAGGGTGGATTAGATTAGATTTAGTTTGATAAGGAATCCTTTGATCATATATTTCATAAAGCACTATACAAAGGTCCATGATTTTTGCCTACAATGGTGCATAGGATGAAAATTCTCATTTTTTTTGTTTTACATCACTTCATTATCAACTATGTTGCACGAGTTTCTGGAATTGATATGTTGGGTAAATTGGTATGAGTATCTTGTACACCTGGAAGCTTCACCCATATTTGCAGGAAACAACATGTTGGGAGTGGCAATAATATATTTAAAAAAATATAAATATATATATATATATATATATTTACGGATAGATAAATAGATATATAAAGTAAGTTTTCTAAAATTGAAATATAACAGAATTGAGTAATTTCATAACTTAAACTATTTTAGCCTTTTAAGCCTCTAGTAGTGGTCATGTATTCAATCCTTGTAAATTTTCTCACACCCCTATGTCCATGTTCATATATACATAGATTGAGTTTATGTGGCATATTAAATCAACCATCTACTAATTCTACATGACTATATATAATATATATTTAGTGCCATGGTATGATTTATAAATATGATCTGCAACTTCATCCCATTTTCTAAGTTTGTCAAAACAATTATTGCTAATAGTGACAACGTCTATTATTTCTCTAGAGAGGGGTTAGTACTTTGGGTGCCTTTACCTTTTTCTAGATGGTAACAACAAAATATTTTCATGTGAATGAATCAATTGTTTCAAATAACATCAAACTTTCAGAGTCTTTGTTATTTTAAATTTGATGTTTCTTTATGATCCTAAATTGCTATATCAATCAATAGGAATAATGTGAGATAGATATAAACATCTAAGACATAATTAGAGTTGTTCAATATATTTGTACTAGTATAGTAAGTTCCATGTGTACTCACATATGCACACCTTTAACCTAGATTTTGAGTCTTAATAGATCTAGACATCTAAGAGGGGCAAGCCCTCTTAATTTATATAACCTTGAAAAATTAAAAAATGGCACGATTGATAGATTCAATTGATTTTATTTTTGGAACATTTTTGGCATGAGAAACAACGACAATTCAATTGATTTTTGGCACTATCTATTAGGATTTCAGGCTCCAAATGGTTGCGTGCTTGTAGAAGCTCCTTTTCTATAAAGGATCTTCTTGAAGCTCCTTAATAGATAGGAAGCTTCTACGAGCTTCGAAAAAAAGGAATTTCCCAAGTCAAACTCCCAAAAAGTTCTTCAAAAGTTACCAGGCTCCCAAAGAAGCTCCCAACAAAAAGGGAGAATTTTCGACAAACTCCAAAACTCTTAGGAGTAGGGATACATTGAGTACAGGTTCCCCAACACAACACCCAAGAGAGGTACTCATGAAATTATGATTACCAGGCATGATAATATCTTTGGAAAAACCAAACACTAGTCAAGAAAGAATATTTTTTCTTAAATATATATGCATTGTAACAACATGTATAATTTTTGTCTCCATTCTTGATTGGTACAAACTTATAAAAAGGGCTAATCTTAAGATCAATTCATGTGTTGTGTTTGTGCCAACAGGGCCTTGTAATCTACTATTACATACACCTCACGTGAAGCTTATTATTACTATAGAGAAATCCAGAATCAAGTTGATATAAATATTTCTATATTTCTTACGATTGTGAATAATATAGACCAACTCATATTTTTTTTAACCTAGTCTTTAACATTTTATTAGAATGATCACTTACAAGTTAACCAAGATCACTAACAATAAGCAAATTCTTGGCAATGGGAAACTCACTTTTGATTTAAGTTTAGAAAGACAACTCCCCATCTATGTATCCATCTTTGAAATATGAATTATCAATGCATACAAACTGCAAGCAAGATTTCATCATATATCTATAGAATATGAAGTCCATTTCTATGATTTTATTATTCATAGTCTTACACGGAAAAGTTGGTACAAATGTAAAGTAAAAAAACAAGAATGCATATATTTTACTATAAGTCTATAACATTAAAAAGGTTATGCCATTATGGTTGATAATGTTGTCCCACATTCCACACATTATCTCTCCTAATTATTAGAAGATTGGATGTCACTTTCTACTTCCAAACTTTGTGTGTATTGTAGACTTTAATTAGTTAAATATGGAGATTGATTATGCCAATGAACAATATGTGATTGGGTAATCTTGAATTTATTTCAAATCATCAGATATGCTCATTACCCTGTGAATGTTTCCATGTATCTCCAACATGCCAACTTGGTTTCGTTGTCATCAAATTCCATATCCTCGTTTTAGTGAGGCTTAGCTCCCTGAGAATATAAAATACATGAGATCACCCCTAATGTGTGTATTATTTGAATCCTTATTATTATTTTTTTATGACTTTCACAATGTTCTCCCCTACAGTTTCGACACACACATTTAAATTATAGATAGTCGTTGAACCATTGATGAACCCTTTTGTCGATGGTTTGACTAACATGAATTTTTTCCTCCCGAGACAAAATGTCAGACACAAAACCTTCTTGTCAAGTTTTCGTCGAAGGTTTACCAATTCTTTTATCGAAGGTTTGTCAATTTTTCATCTAAGATTTGTCAAGTTTTCGTCACAGGTTTGACATTGTTTCATCGCATGTTTTTCAATTTTGCATCGAAGGTTCGACTAACATTTCATTTTCCTCCTAGAAAAAAAAATGTCGAACATACATCCTTCTCATCATTTTTTCGTCGAAAGTTTGTCAATTTTTTGTCGAAGGTTTTTTACTTGTTCGTCACAGATTTGTCACTTTTTCGTTGAAAGTTTGTCACTATTTCATAGATATTCTGACTATACCAAGACGACCAAGTGATGTGAGTGTGAATAACTTATTGGGGCATGTTAGTCGCTCTTACAATGAATTAGTTCATTGGTATTGCAACGAACTCTTGAATGTCATAATTGCGATGAAGATGACGCGAAAAAAAAATGATTGTTTCATTCGTCGTAATTGTGACGATGTGGCGACGAACAAGTGTTTGCGATGAAGATGACGCGAAAAAAAAATGATTGTTTCATTCATCGTACTTGTGACGATGTGGCAACAAACAAGTGTTGGTAAATCGTTGTGTTAGCACAAAAATTTGCATTATGAAATTTGGTCATTTTTGCAATGTTATGGCACTTTTGCAGCGCCAGTGACCTAGATCATTTTGTAGCACTCCCAAACTTGATGATTTCGTAGCGCTAGGAAGCTTATTGTTAATGCCGATTGTTGTGATCGTAAAAAATAAACAATTTTGAGACAAAAATCTACAAGGTTGTGCAAATAAAAAATTAGTTTTTAAGGATAATTTCACTCAGGTGTCTTGCACGCCACGGCAAAGGCAGGAACCCCACCAAGAGTGTTTCTTGTGCATAATGAATTCAATGGATTTGAGGGCGTTGGTGTATATGAAAACCACAGAATTGTTTTCTTTAACAATGCGGGATAATTTTGTTACCAGCCAAACAAATAAAGTGCCAAAAGGCGTCAAAGAGGATGGTCACATGAAGCGCTAAGAACCGCCAAATGTCATCAAAGTATTTCAAGCGTCACATATCAACAATCACATTTAAGATTCGGATATACAGATGTGAAGGAAAAACGCCCAGAGTCGGGGTCTGTATTAAGGAAATTTTTCTATGTTTGAATTCCAAATAGAGGTAAATGTCTTTGTGCTATGAGAGCAATGGACCTGTAAAGGAAGATAAATTGTATTAAATCAATTTTCTACATAGAAATCGTATTTGTTGAATTTCTCTGCAGTTGATATGATAATCTGCATTACAAGATTTCAAGATTTTAAGCTCCAATTGTAGAGTGGTTCATTGGGTGTGTGAATTAAGTTCTCGGTTAAGTGTTGGCATTGGGAGATAAAACCCAACAAGCCAATTGTGGTCCAATTCCATTCTATTTGAACCTGCGTTGAAAGGAGACACCTCAAACTTCATGGTATTGGTGATTATGGTGAAAGTGGATTTTGAAAACGTGGAGAAGGAGAGGCACCAAAGTGGGCTATCGATGTTCTTATAGACATTTGGTTTGTTGATCACATCTGATATACTGTGCTCTATGCCCAAATATAACGAGTAATACTTGTGTATCATTTTTTAGATGATTGCATTGATGCTTTAGCAATCATAACCTACAGGTTTTGGGTTTTCATTATGGAGACAGTTGTTAACAGATGACCATACACTAAGGATAGGAGATCGAGGATATTGCCAAAACAGAATAAATTGGATCCATTCCAGAATTCTAGGCAGCTTATACAGATAACAAGGCAGTAGGAAGACAAATGGCCCAAAATCAGGTCCATATCACAGATTTTCATGCACAGAATTGGCAGACAGTTTCAACATGTGGCAATCATATCCAGATATCAAGGGTGCAGTTCCAGATTTGATCCAGCAGCCTCAACATTCGAAACACCTGGCAACATATTCAGGATTTGTTTTATTTTAGAAATATTAATTAGTTTTCTCTTCCAGAAGTTAGTAACCGTTAGAGTATTGTATTGGTTATATAAACTATCATTTGCAATGTTAGAAGGGTTCTGTCCAGAGGCTCGAGAGGGCTTGATGAAGAAAAAACATGTGTGTTATAAATGTAAGCATGAGGGAATTCATGTTTTGAAAATATTCCCGGCTTTGAATATTCCTGAGATTTGTATATCAGATTGAGATTTCTTTATTGATCGCCTGCATTCCATCTTGCTTGAATAAATTATATCTTTTGAGGATCAATGGTTGTCTTTGATTTATATATTCTTAAAGCAGAAAAGGGTTTGTTGTAACCTGTTTATGAATCATTATTTTTGTTCAAGTACCTCACATTCGTGTTGCAAAGAGGATTTTTGTTCCATGTGTTATTACATATGTTCGTAAGGGGGTGTTTTCCTAAGAAATTCCCCCCCTTTGGCTAAAAACGGCAAGAATGGGTTAAAAACCAACTTATCCTAAGTTATATGTCCGGGCACATCATGCTAAGGAGCGTGTAGATCTGGGCCGCCGAGATCTACGCGCTCAGATCTACGGCGTAGGTTCCATACCGGACC
>SNQJ01S0080463.1:36534-59103 GCA_010110895.2 Picea sitchensis | reverse complement strand
CCTCCCCCATGCTAAACTACTAACCACCTACCCTGCCCTCCAATATACCACATATTGCTTCCGCTTACTTCCATCACCTCTCGCTGACACTTGTTTTCCACTTACCTATCCCTTCTCTGTCGATTGGGTCAACGCCACTCCTCACCATATCCCCGCCTTCCATGTGTACTCCACTCCCCACCTCATGTCAAATCCCTCTCTTTGCCTCTGCCTCTCACCTCCCACCATCTGTCTCCCATGTCATCTCCACCTATATGTTTTTCCCCACTCTCCCTTCTCCACCACATCCTCTGTCCCCGCCGCATCGTTGCCACGTCCTTCCACCCGACCATCGAACATGTGTCGTATTCTGCAAGGGGTTGTACCATTCGTGTCACCCATTCCTCCTTGTCAACATCCACAGTCTCCAACCAGTCTCCATCGCATGTATCCAAAAAGGCACAGAAGGCAAAGGGAAGACAGCCACATCTTCAAGTGCAGACATTGACTCCACTCACTCAGATCCTGAGGGAGCAGTTAATGTAAATATGGAAGGTGAGTGAGACATCTTCTCCTTCCATAAATAGAAGGCCAGAAAGGGACAAAGCGTAGAGGCAGGTTGTCAGTTCGAACTGACAGAGATCGCGTCAATAGAAGACTGCATGGGAAGTCTTACCAACGTCTACATGCGCAGCCTGACAGAGAAATTCATCAATGCAAAGCCTTAAACTCATGACATGATCATGCATCCAGCAGCAGAGCCAATTCTAAGTATTTGTAGGCATTTTTTCCATTTTGTTAGTGTCGATGGTAGAGCTAAGCTCCTGATTGTAATGTTTTGATGAGGCCTCTAGTTCTCTGGTTATATACTGATCCTTGATACTTCTTGTTTAATGGAAGCCAGCTCCTTCCTTTATATTTTTCTTCTAAATCTGAAAGCTCGGGCATGGAGGATCCAGTTAGTTTGTTGTGATTATATTATAGTGTAGGTTTGACTATATTTGTTGTTGCAACATTTTCAGTTTCTTGAAGTTTTTAGATCCAAGAGGATCTTGTATCTGAGACTTTTCCTCTGAAGGCTGCTATAAGACCGGATGTCCAGAGAAGACCTTCATACTTTCTCACCAGACTTCTACCTACTCATCACTATACAACCTTACTGGCTTAAGTTAGATCAAGACCTCACTTATCTACGCATCTCCAACCCAGTTTTCTGAGTTAAAGCGATACAGCCCTGAGACAGCATCCATTAGACCATCTTTAAACTTATTTTTTGTGACATACAAACTGATGGGTATCAGGCTCATCCCTGCTACAATCCAAGGGTAAACTCTAGTGCTAACACCATGGATGATCTATTTTATGTTGATTTCTTCTTTCTTCAATATTCCATCAAATAAGATATTTCTCTGATATGCTTTTCAATTTCCTTCTAACTTCAGGGTCTTTATTTGACTCCATTCCCAATGGTGCGAATTTGATATTCATTTAGTTTGATGACCTTTTAATTTCTCTTTTAAGTCTTGTTGATCCACTTAAGAATAAACCTGATTTAATTATTCAAATTCTAATGGGTACTAGGCCTATCCTTATAGCAACCTAAGGGTGATTCCTAGTGCTAACACATTGGAAAAAGGGAATAATATACTATTGGTAGGTCATCCTTGGTGTCTCCACTATCTATAAGAAGGATCACAAAACCATCCTATGACCTGGGAAGAAATGCCCTCAACTTGGGAATTAACCATATATTCATTGCACAGTATCTGTGGGGCACCCCTCTTCTTGAATTATTGATGCAACACCATCTTTTGTTTTTGTGGTGGTGTATATGAATTTCATCACTTGGATTGTTTCCAATTTTATATTTTCTTGACTACAGATATCTAATACTAGGAAAGACAATCCATTAGCCATATATATTGACTGACATTTGTTCATATATATTGAGAAAAGTCAACCGATCTCTTGTAGGGTGAAACCCATCCTCCACATGAACTGTTTGAACAACATTTGGATCTATGACTTCCATGAGGTCTAGGTAATCGTGCTAGAAAGGACAGACACTATCCCATTAACATATGGCTCGAGACTATTATATGGCTCATCACATCATTCATAGGTTCTTTATATTGATTTCCTTGATTCATTTCAGGGGGGTGTTGTAGGATAAATGTATCCTGTAGGAGTTACCTCCCATAGGCTCTTCCTATACCTAAGACATAATAGAGATACAAATGGTGGAACTTATAGATCTAAATCGTACATTAAAATGACTTATGAGTGAATGGGATGAAATATATTACCTAGTCACCTAACAATTGTCCCTGCATTCTCCTTTGTTGTTTGCTTTCTCGAAGATGTCCTTCACTCTTGTCAACATGAATCTACGTGCATGAAGACACAAACAAAATCCTTTCACGAGATGAAACATATCATGTATATATTTATGATAGATCTAATGATATAACATGAAAATCATAATTCTCTCCAAATATTATGATAATCATATGCAATCAAATAAGGGGGAAAGTAATGTGCATCTTCTATTGATAAAATGAAACAATTTACAACTTATAATATGATATCCTAATTAATATTCACCCAATTTCCTTTCCCAAGCTCTGTAATCAATCTGACATTATAAGTTTACGCTATCTTTTAATCCCCGTTTTTTCCATGATATACCCTCAATATATAGGATAATGGAGATAAGATGAAGGATAAGTATTAGACACTCAAGATATAAGGCTTCTCGAGGTCGGATTATGAAAAATCTAAGATTTAATATTATCTCTTGGTAACTAATGCTAATTGAGGAGTAACAGACCTGGTCGCACCCTACATTCTTACAGAATGTGACAAGACGTGTTTTGTAAGAGGACAAGGAGTGACCATCAATTTTCATCATAGGATGTAAATGGACAACCTACGACCGAGAAAAAAGGTAGTGTGTACTCAAGGGAAAAATGGCATGATTTAGTGTCTCAGACTGCTAACCTCGAGATGATTCCCATCAGGTGATCAGGTGGAAAATAATAGTATAACATATTCCCCCTAAAGTGTGAGGTCAGATGAGGTGTCTGATGGCCAAAATACTTTATGAAATAATTATAGATATTTGGGTGAAGGAATCTCATAAGAAACCATCATCCATCCTGCATAATAATAACATCCCTGAGGCGTGCATACCCATGCTCGGTAATAAAAAATAAGTATAGATGCCAAAAATATTAAACTGTGGATCCATGCATGACGCAAAAAATTGTATCATGTCCACAAAAAAATAAACTGTGGATCCATGTCACAAGTGAAGACATAACCACAACCACGTATAAATGTGGATCTATGTCACAGTACACAAATCAGTGAGATGACTCGATGCCCAAGTGATCTATGAAGTAATCATGAATAAATCCATTGCAACTTGGGAGGGAATTATATTAATGAATTTGGTGGTCCCAACCCAAGGTATTTTTCCCAAATCCCAATGGTATGAATCTACAACATGCAAATAAATGAGTTGAGGTCAAGCATGGTAGAAATCATCTAATTATCGGTCATTTATGTATATTGTTAACAGATGTGAGGTAACCCACTGATGATGATGATGGATGACAAGATACCTAGTACAATATAGCAGGTGTGAATAAATGAGTTCAAGTCAAATACTCATAGATTCATTCAAGGGGAGCCAATGATGTAAACCCAATGATGAAATGAAAGGGAACCTGCCACTGATGTCTACAAATCCCAAGGTACTAAATGGTTTCTATATTTCAATCTTGGATAATTATCTGGATTCGACATGATGAAATTCTTCGAAGGAAGGCCTTGATTTATCCCCCATCAATCGACACGAAACATATAAATGTAGATGGTGTGAAGAGTGTAATAGTAGAGGACAATTGACATAGGGATGGCTAGGATGAATGGGATAAAAGATTGAAAATGACCGACATGGGATAATTTCCCTTGAACAAAAAAACATGAAAAATAACTTGAATTAGAAGCATTGACTCAATAATGACAAAAAAACTCACCATGGGAGACTGAAAGAGTGATTAGTCAGTGGAGTCTAAAAACTTAGGGAGGTCGTAGTGATTCAGATGAAATGGATAACCCAACTATGTTACATATATGTAAAATATATGTGTTGTTCAAGGGAGGTTTGACGAATGACTTCCATTTGTGAAGATGACTAGATTGAAAACCCCTCAAATTTTCCCCTGCTATGAATGACAAATACCTTTTTTTTTTTTTACGAGCTTGAGGAGGATTACAGATGCTCAATGTAGCTCATATTCGATGATTCCCTCATCACAAAGGAGGGGTCTGATCCCATATGGGTCCTTCAATGTATAATTTTACAAGTCCAGAGAAGGTAAAATAAACAGTCTTTTCACATTTAGAGAGTCTGAAAACAACATAAAGAAGACTCCAAGGGTATTATTTTTTGTAAATTTAGTCTCCCAAGCTTGTAAAATAGGAGCATATAGATGGCTAGAATTCAAGCATGGTTGCGGTGCAATAATTTATGAGACAACAATATTAATAAATTGAAACCATTTAAACCAAAAAATGGTGGGAACCCCCTCTAGGAAGGATAAAAAATATATATGGAAAGAGAGTGAATGCAACTCAATTTTGGGGGATAAAGCACTATGGAGGGTTCACAAGACTACAGGAAATTGCAGCATGGGAACCAGATGGAAATCTAGGAGCTAAATAGGGATCCCATGAAGAGTAGGCACCACCAACCTAGTTACAACATGCAAACATAATGGATAATGTCACAACCGATCAAGTTTGAACCTAAGACGTGGTGTTGGAAGTATGGATGGTTAATAATGCAAAGTGGGAAATGAAGGGAAGAACCTATCCCTATATTCCAGTTTGGGAACATGTAAGTCAAGTTCATTTGATGTCCCATCGTTGGAAGGAAAATGTCCCTAGAATACTGTCAACACATGTAAACTATATTCCAAGGTAAAAATGCATAGTGAAATCCAAAAAGAAAATATTTTTGGATTTGTTTTCGGATACGATGTACACAAAGGAAAATGCACTCACACCACACACCTATGTACAAGGAACTACACATATTGATATTTTATGCCAAGTAGAGCTCATTGCAAGGCTTAGGACAAGGATATTTTTCATAATTTATGAACTCATGAGCCACTATTGGCATCATATGGCACACCATGTCAGGGCCATGCCACATAGGAACAAATATCTACGGTTGAAGATATTCATCATTAGTGGTTTCATGAGCTATGGAATATCCTTGATGGGATCCATAAAGACATTAAGGAAGGACATAATGTGAATATTCAATGGAATGGGTAGAAGAATATGCACTATAAAGTTCTAAAAAATATAACTGAGGTGAAAAAGAGTCAGGATTGATAGGTGTACTGGATGTCCCAACCAATGCCCCTAGTTTTGAATCAAGACTCATTGTGTTAACTCTCATCAGTTCTGAGGCGAGGAGAAGGAAGGTGTGATTCTTCTTGTCCTCTATGGGATTATCAATGGAAGCCCCAACTTCCGATATGGCCTCTTCTGTAGGCGAATTTCTATATAGGAAATCATGTGAACTGAGAGTCAACAACCTGTACGGGCATATATTTTTTATCAAACTCCACATAAGGATGGAGTTGTTTACCATTATCAACGAATGTTGATGGGATGTATTCTCGATTTGAGTCAATATCCTTAGGATGAAGTACCACCCAAGGATTAACTGACCCAAGGAATTCACCGGTAGATGAAAAAATCATGTTAATAGGAGCGATATGGGTAGTGTTGGGTGCAGGAAGGAGGAATATTCCCTTAATAAATGGATCTTTAAACATTCCTATATTGACACTTTCATACCCCGTGGAATAATTAACTATAAAAGGAATATTGGTGCTAGGATTAGCTCGCAAGTCGGGTGTGCAATAATCAAGTTGATCGATGGTAGTTATATTTCCTTCACGGGGAAAATGTATGACATGAAATACAATGGATGCAACAACCTTCATTCCATAGAACCAAGTGAGACCTAAGAATATAGTATAGTCAAGTGTGGCATCCACCACTTTGAATTCTGCGGAGACAGTCTTTCATCTGAGCTCAATGGGTAAGGAGGTGAGAATTCTGTGAGTTTTGAAAGAATAACATATCAAAATATTTTAGGATGGTTTGATATGTGGTGAGTTGAGGAGAACCAAGCGATTTCGGACATGAAAAATACATAATGCAAATGGTCAATCCTTCGTCGATCACTGTATGAAATATATTCTTATTCAAAAAACCAATTGTGATTTGCAATGCTATTTGGTGTGAGAGATGTGACTCACTATGTTCTGTTTCAAAGGAAATAATGTTTGGAATACAAAGGGTCGATTCCCCCTATGGATGATAGAAATAATTTTTGTTGTGAAGTACAACTCTATAATAATTTGAATGTAGACATGGCACATGGTTCCTGGGAGAGGTCTTCCACTATGTTATAGTGTTGATATGCTCAGACATTTGGATTATGGGTAGTCTGTCAAAGTACCCCTTTTGGAGGGCAGATTGAAAATTCAAAAAAAAAATTCTCTAATGTGAGAGCTTCATTGGGTGGCGTAGTCAATGGAGGATCCTTAGATGAAGGTTCCCCTTCTTGGGAGTCATATTTATTCTCTTTCGTGGATATTTCCACCATGGATTTAACTATAATAATATTTGTGGTTGAGGAATCTTCATTGCCCTCTGGTGGAGGTTCAATAACTTGTGAAACCAATTGTTGTTCTTGGGGGAAAGGATTGGTTAATGCCACTAGTTGAGAAGGAGATCCCCCTCACTCAAGGTATTGATGAAACTCGGTAAGGCGAGGGTATTCTTTGGTGAAGTGGTCCTCCTTACATACCATGCAAGGATATTTTTCTTTTATTTTTTTTCCCCCAACATTGGGCTCTTGGTTATTTGTATTCTCCTGTTGGTTAGAATATTTTTTGGATTTACCCTTGTTTTTCTTCTTTCCTCCAGATCGTTGAGATGAAGTGGAATGAACTGCATTTGATCCGTATTTATGAGAGGAACGAAATGAAAAAACATATTTATAATATTAACATGGATAAATAATGAATAATAACATATAGACAATAAAACTTGACTTCTATTAAATAAAAAATATGTTGAAACTGCAAAACCCAGAATGAAACAAGCTTGTTAGAATGGTGGTAGCTTATCTCTAAGAATAGATGTGATGACTACACTCATTCACAAGAAGATGAGTACAATGAGGCTATGAAATCATTTTTACAATAAACATGAATTCCAAAACCCTAGACATCCAAAAACCTAACCCTAGGAGATGAAGTGTCAAAAGTCATGTGGGGACCATTGGGGTAAGTTGGTAAATCAACTTCCCGGGGTCGTAACTTTTGCATATGATCTCCGTTTTAGGCACATGATAGCCAGTTGGAAAGGTATATCTTTGTAATACACATTATGTCGTCAAACTCTAACTCTATCTATAGTTTGATTGTGGCGAGCCTTAAAAACGTTGTTTAGGGCCTCAAAACGACCCCAGAAGTTTTAGACTCGAAAACTAGGAAAAAACTACCAAAGTGAGAAACTACCAAGGTGAGCTAGTTTGAATAGGTGGGTGGTCACCGATATCCCCTTGGTTCAATCCTCCCCCATTAGGAAGAAATGGTCTCAATTTTGTTTAGTTCCCCCATCAGATGAGGAAATTTCTACTAAATTTGGCCCCGGGTGAGCCACTCTCCTTGGTGGAGGAGTTTCCCTGCTTTGAAAACCTGATAAAGATGGATCCTCTATTGATGTGTTTGCTTGACCTATGTGTCCATGATATTATTATTGGATGCATGTACCATGAATTCAGGATTGATTTATGTTGGTTTCAACTGTTCTACTATCTCTAAGGTGTCCAATAATGGTGGAAAATATGGTCGAAGGAGGTCCACATTAAATACTAGATGTAATCCAAGGAAGGGGGGAATGTTAAGCTCAAAATAATTATCACCCATAGCCTTGGTGATGGTGTAAGGTCCATAGCAGAGTGGATGAATATATTGATGGGGGCTTGTAAGTCATTGCTTCTGCAAGTGCAACCAAACTTTATCTCCCACCTCAAACTTGTGTGGCACTCAGTGTTGATCATGGCGCTACTTGTACTTGGCATTGGACTTCTATAAAATATCCTAAAAATATTTTCGGATGTGTTGGATCCACTCAATGAACCTGGTAGCTTTTTCAACTTCAGTTTGAGCATGGGACAAGTCTTCTTGGGTGGCCGCAAGGGATAGTACAACATCCATGGGACCCAATGGTTGAAATCCCAACCCCACCTGAAAGGGGTTATGGTCGGTTGAGCTATGTAGGTCTCTTTTGTAGTTGTGATGAACATAGGGAACAATCTCATCCCATGTGAAAGGATAATTGGAAATGTACTGCACAAGATATGCATGATCATCTGACTAAGGACCTCAATTTGACAATCCATTTGGGGGTGGAAGGCTATGGATTTGGTGAGCTTGGTGTCCAACAACAACCATAGGCTCGACCAAAATGTGTTGAGGAATCGAATTTCCCGATCTGAGATGATGGTTTTTGGTATCCTAAAATGTACCCATATGCATTCGAAGAAGAGCTTGGCAGTGGCCTCAACCATGATGCTCTTCTTGCAGGAAACTAGAATCACCATTTTAGAAAAATGATCAACCACCACAAAAACAAAGTCATTTCTTCGCTTGGTTGACGAAAGGCCCGACATGTAGTCCATTGAGATGGATTCCTAGGGCCTTTCAGGAGTAGGAAGAGGGGTGTACATGATTATTTTCTTAATGACTGGTTTAGCAATGGTGCAGGCAGTGTAGGACCTTATATACTTGCTGACATCCTTTCAAATTTTTGTCCAATATAAATGTTGCTCCATTGCTTCCACTGTATTTTCGATGCCTAAGTGTACTACCACTAGACTATAGTGAGATTCCCAAATAAGCTTCACTCGCTCGCTTGATGGCATAGAAAGATGGACCAGATGGAACAACAACCCATCCTGAAAATGGAAATCAGTGACAACTGTGTTTTCAACCAGCATCTGGTAGGTGGAGGAGATGTCAGGATCTTTCTCATAGAGTTGGGGTCACCTAGAGGTCTTTTCGTCACAATATTTTAGCACCATGGTGAGCACTGCAACTGGAGGGATGATGACGAAATCAACGATGCGGTTGGTGCTTCCTATCTTATACTTGATGTTGAGATGGAACTGTTGCAAGTATGTTGACCACTTCTGATGGCGATCATTCTACAATTTTCCCTATGTCTACATGAACTGCAACGGGTTATGATTGATGTGGATTATTGTCTCCTTTTTGATAATGTAATTCCTCCATTGTTGGAAATATTGCACAATGGAGTACATATCTTTGTCATTAGTAGGGTACTTATGGACAAAATATGATAATGTCTCACTATGATAGGCCATGAGGTGTTTGTGCTGAGTGAGAACTACACCCACAGCATAGTTTGAAGCATCTATATCTATCTCAAAGGGTTGTTGTAGGTCGGGTAATGAGAGAAATAGAGGTGAGCACAAGCGCTACTTCAAATCATCGAATGCTTGTTTTTGCAATAAGCCCCACATAAAAATTTCCTTACCACCACCACTAGTTACTTGGCTAAGGGCCCATGCAATATGGGAGAATCCCAAAACGAACCTGCGATAGAAATTGGCAAGGCCTAAAAATATCTAAAGCTCAGTGAGTGTGGTTGGATATTTCCAGTCACGAATGACTTGGATATTGGTGAGATCAACATGCACCCCATGATTATCAAGAATGTAGCCTATCTATTGGACCCTGTCGATGACGAAGGAGCATTTTTCAAAATTTGAGTATAGTTTGTGTTGTCACAGAGTGTGAAAAGCCTGTTGAATATGTTGCAATTGTTCCACCCAAGTATTTTTGTAGATGAGGATGTCATCCAGATACACCACCATAAAATAATTGGTGAAAGGATGCAAGATGCAAGATATCGTCCATCATCCTTATGAAAGTTGTTGGGGCATTCGTCAAACCAAAGGGCATGACCAACCATTCAAAAAGACCTTCTTTGTACTTGAAGGAAGTTTTCCATACATCTATATTCTCTATTGGGACCTGATGGTAGACAAACTTCAGATCAATTTTACTGAATTATTTGGCCCCTTGACTTAGTCAAGGAAATTTTCAATTCAGGGAATCAGGGATTGATTCTTGACTGTTATTTTATTTAGGGCACAAACGTAATTGATACAGAGTCGTCAAGTCCCATATTTCTTCTGAAAAAGCACGATTGGGCTTCCACGTAGTGATGAGTTGGGTCGGATGTGCCCATTTTGGAGAAGTTCTTGGATCTGATGCTTGATATCCTTGTTTTCTAACAAAGAGTGGTGATAGACTGAATCATTGGGTAGTGGTGCATTGGGGGTCAGATCAATTGAATTCTTGACTTGAGAGTATAGAGGTACCCCAGTGGGTGAGGAGAAGATGTCTTTGTATTCTTCCACGAACTTATCCACTTTCTTATTTTGTGTGGAGAGATTGGTTGTGGAGTCCATGGATGTGGCTACAACCTTTTTCCCACTTTGAGAGCGAATCACGAAGAAGAAAAAATTCCCAGTCTGAGAGATGACCTTCGTGCATTTCTTGGAAGAGATCAAGGAAATGGAAGTAAGTGGGACTACCTTGGGTATCCTATACAATTTCCTATTCAAAGTAATAATAATAATGTGAGGCCTAGACTCATATACACCATGATGTTTCCATAAATAAGGTTGGTCCAAAATAAATTCACAAACTTCAAGGGGCGTGACATCACACAATACCTCATCTTTGAATGGTTTGATGTAATAGGATGTGAGACATTGTTGGATAACATGAAGATCGATTCCTTGGTGGAGCCATCTGATGGTGTATGGTTATAGGTGTGACATTGCCGACAGGGCCAACTGCTTGACAACCTCCGCTAAGATGAGGTTGTTTTGGCTACCGTTTTCAACAATGAAGTGTAGTGGAGTACCATTCACCCACATCTGTGAATGAAAGAGATGCTCTCTTTCCTCTGGTTCATCAGGTTCATAGGGTTGGATTTTCATGGTAGCAATGGTGGCACTGGGTTCTGCATCAATAATTTGTCTCTGATTTTCTATTTTTTCCTCTGATTTTATGTTTTTGCCTCTGATTCGAAACCCGCATTTGATTTAGAGGATTTCACTTTCTCCACCAATGACTTCTTTGAGCAACAATCAACATTTTTATTCCAGTGGCTCTTATAGAAGTTGCACCACTTCCTGGTGTCTTTCTTCATCTTTCCATTGTCCTTCTTTGTTTTTGGCTTAGACTGGTTGTCCTAAGGCTGTCCATATTTTATTTTCCCTTTGTTCTACAGGTTGGGGTTACCCTTGCCCTTATTTTGTTGTGAGGGGTTCCCAAACCCAAACTTTCATGTCTTTTGTTTAAGCTTCTTCTCGATTTTAACAACATATCGATAGGCCATGCCCAATGACGAGATGTATAGAAAATCCATTTCTGTCTGGATGTATCTATGGAGACCGTCGTGGTACTTGAGCACTAGATGTCGCTCATAATATTTGATACCCAACTTGGTGAGCAAGGTATGGAAGACATTGGTGAACTCTGGCATTGTTTGGTCTCTTTCCTACCGCACTGTGGTCTATCTTGTATAAAAGTCATCATAACTTCCAACAGGGTAGTGTTGACGATTGAAAATGTCAATGTAGTTTCGCCTACAAAGTGTTTCTAAAACCTATTATACTAAAAAATAAATAATACTAGTAGGTGGGACCCCCTTGAAATATTGGAGAGAAGACATGTGCATTTTTTATGTTGAGACAATGCGTGACACATGGTTGACGAAGATATTGTGTTATTGGTTATAAAATGAGCTTATGAAAGATTGGTTGTTTACGTTACTACAACCTATGCTTTCATTAATGTGGTTGCTTCCTATTCTTATTGCACCTGCATAACAAATATGTTAGTGACAATTCCACAAAGGCAGTTTTGAGGAAAAGAAAAATACTATCACACATGAAAAAAGAGACCTAGCTCTACAATACTACATGCATAAAGTGTTGTTGATTATTGTTAAATCTTAGATAACAAAGAAATGGCTTTAAAAAATGTTAAACTACATTTTTATATATATGCATATGGTAGAAATTTTGGTGGTGCATTTTGGCAAGGTGATAATACAATGGTTATACATTGGTTAATGGAATTGGTAGCTGATATACATATGTTATAGGCATTTGTGGATCATGGGAGTAATAGCTTTGATATTTTTATGGTGATTATGCTATGGTTCGGATGGATGTTGATTATGCTATCAATGATGACTTTATACATGATCGTTTAGATTGTATAGTGGTGAAGCGATCTATTTGAGTTATATTGGGAATATAAACATGAGTGGAAAATTTGGCAAAGTGAGAATGCAAATGGTTGAATTATTATGTGGAACTTGGATTACGCTATGGTTTAAATACGTTGATATTCTCGATGCCTTGGTTGATTAATGGTCTTAATGGAAGGCTTGTTGGCATGTATTGTGGAGTAAATGAGTTATGGGTGGAGGCGATGTGCATTTACTACACGTCACCTTTACCCTTCCCATTGGCCACCACCCTAGATAGACTATTGGTTGATCTTGTTTTCATTTTCATGCTCTGGATTTTTAGCAGGGTAAAACTGCTCGGCCACCTCTCATCTTACGGATTTTGATGAACAGGTATGTCTCTTTTGGTCATTATTGACTTCACTCTGGTTATGAAATGGTTTTGTATCAGTTGTGTGGGTTTGTGTTTGTCCTGAGTGTTGCAACTATGTGGAATTTTGGTTTCGAATGGAAAATAGATGGTTCTGATGTAGTAGTTTTAAGTTCATCAAAGTTGTTAGTCTTCCTGGGTGATAGTTCCTTGTCACCACTGTGTTTTGGTTGAAGGGTTTTGTTTAAATAATGTCTAAATGGATGTATTCATGATTATTGGGTTTAACCAGAGCCATGTTCTCCTATTTTGTCCCTGTCAAGGAACTCTCTCTCATTCACAAGCTTCATAGGTTTCCTTGTGCGTACACTTGTGGCCTCAAAGTTTCATTGTAGTTAATTATGTTCCTCCTGTAAGGCTACCGTGCAAATCCATTTTCTCTAGACTGGAATTCATCTGCCAAGTGTTTACTGGTTATTATGGCCTATTCCTTTGAATGTAGTCTCACTTGTTGGTCGTATAGCAATTGGGTTGGTACGACTTTTCATTACTGCCTCTTTGATAATAGTGTGAGCCTTGCATTGCCAATTTACACTTCTAAAAAGTCACAGTCACCAGCTTGATGTCAAAGAACTCAGTTATTTAATGGAAGGGCCTCTTCCCATTTTGATTGGGTGCATGGCTATACACAGTGACCACGATTTGTTCAGTTGATTGTTTGTTTCCTTACCATAGTGGCAAATTGTTTGTTAATGTACAGTCACTAGTTTTGCACTTATGGTGATTTAGTTGATGGCTAACATTGGTTACAATAATTTGGTGTTGTTCACACATGTCTTGTCCTGTAGATGATGTTTTGCAAAGTAAATTATTGGAGTAGATATATCCACTGCATATTTTGTTGTTGGTAAAATAAGACTGAGTATGCACGACCTGGTTGCTCATAGATGATTTATTAAAAAGCCCAGAATGATTTTTTGAGTTATGTCGTGTCATATGTTGTTGTGTGATTACTGGAAATATTAGATTGCGGGATTCTCTCAGTTGTGCACCATGTGCAATATGGATGACTTATTTTTATGCTCTGTGATACCCACTGAATTTTAAGTGCGTTATTTATTACAATTGATCACTATTGATGGCAGTCGTGTTGGATATTTGGCTCAGATTTTAAGTCGCATTAAGATGTTTTGTTTTACAGTAGGCATGGTTACATGGTTTCGGAAATTTACTTCTGCATAGCCTGTGTCTAAATGATGACTGCTGGTTGTATAGTCAATTGCCTTTTTCAGGCGTGGCATGTGAGGTTTTGATTATTTTGGTCTTTCTATATATATATATATATATATATATATATA
This sequence comes from Picea sitchensis, assembly GCA_010110895.2. Classification (NCBI taxonomy): domain Eukaryota; kingdom Viridiplantae; phylum Streptophyta; class Pinopsida; order Pinales; family Pinaceae; genus Picea; species Picea sitchensis. Next base: position 44,994 of record SNQJ01S0080463.1, on the reverse strand, counting down.
TGGGAACGAATATCATTATAGAACTTGATTGGCTCTATTACAGAAGTAGTGACTTCATTATTATTTTCAGGAAACACTACTTTCAGATATAGATGTGGATTGAAGAAATGTATGGCAATGGTGGATGTTAATGATTATAGATTGAAAATGAGTGTTTTTGTTGACTGTTATAAAATAAATAATGTGTGAACAAAGGGAACATAAACTCTTACAAATTGTGTGAAATACTTACCTTTAATAACGACACTGTGTTGGATATTTTATTATTGGACAGTGAACTAGTTTGGTACACAGTAATTGTTTTCAGTCATGATGATTGTTGGTTGATGCATATTTTTCCTACTGCAAAATATGTTATGGATTTCTTGATTAATATCATGGACATTAATCATCCACNCATTATCTCATTTTCTGCTAATTACAACTCCCTCACATATCCCATATTCATTTTGTTCACTCCTTGTTCTGATATTGATTACAGCTAAGAAAATTTTTGTGTTAAGTGGATGAAGTGGCAGTGTCTTGAGTGGATTGTAGTAAGGTTTTTTGGGTTTATTTACAGTTGATCGTTGTTGTCATTGAGCAGTGACCATTTCTTCTCCCCTTTCATTATATCATATTTTCGCTCAATACAAACCACTCATATATCCCTGAAAATTTTTCACCCCCCTGCTCATTGATTAACATTAGAACAATTTGTATGGATTGGATTGCATGAGCCTGATACATTTTGAGCCAAATCTATTTTGTATTTTTAAGAGTTGTCATGCATGGCTATTTAAAAGACAATTTTCTAATCGATTACACATGCAGGATGAGTTTTTCCAGTCAAGGAAGCCATGGCCGAGGAATCATAGGTAGAGGTAACTTGAACCGAGGCCCAAGAAGACCTAGGTTCTCTATACATTTTGATGTTGATTCAAAAGAGCTTGGTCAAATGTTTCATGCAGGATTCTTTGATTGGATTGAGAAAGAAATAGTTCGACCTAGGCCTGAAAGGCCTCCCTTCCAAGTCCCGCAATGATAGATTGACTTTAGGGTTTTTAGACATGTTTTATTTTGGATATATGGGTATTATTTTTTAAATAATTTCAAATTTCATGAGCTAAGATTGCTAAAAGTAAATATGTTGATTGGAGACACAAGGAAGTGTGTTTTTCTTAACTAATGGTTATGTTATAATTGTTATGATGCTTGTGAACTAAAGGGAGTCACAAGGGGTCCCACCTAGTAGTTATTATTTAATTATGACCCTTATTATGATGATTACTTTTCCCCCTAACTAGAGTAGTTGAGTCTTTAGTTAGCTTAAGTAATAAGTTGGTTCAACTACTGCAACCAATTCTAATTTGCTAAAGGCGAGAGGAAAGGCAGGAACAAAGGAGGATAGAAGAACAAATTATGCTAAGGTTTTCTCTTTGAGTTTGTGTTGAGATAGTTCAGTTTTCATTCATTCATATATTCATCATAGCCTAATTCTCTTTTGTGATAGCAGGGTCTTATTGTAGATAGCATATTCAGGGCTGAATCAAATCATTTAGATACTTGTTCTTCAGAGGTGTTGATCTTTATTTGATAGTCTGTGTAGACTTGTCTGTTTGTGAATTAACTTTCATGACTGATAAAGGTTGTTGTGCAGAGTCGAGTGGGCAGCAATTTGTGGCAAGTTGATCCAACTTTTAGAGTTCAATTTCGGTTTTTTGTCAGAGGTTCTTTTGTATGTTTCATCAAGGATTTCTAAGTTTGACTTTGGTCCAAGATTTATGTGTGAACTTTTGTAAAGACAATGATTGTTTGGTGAATTGGAATGAAATAAAGGATTGCTTTATGTATCATATATCTTGATTATCATCTTGGTTTCTTTACTTTTGTTCTTACATTTATTTCAGCAACTGATATGTTCATAAAAATACATAAAAAGTGAATTCCCAGCAAGCTTTTTATTGATAAAACACTATCCTAAGCACTTGTAATTAATACTTGTGAGTTAGGATATATATTTTGTTGGCTATAAACATAGGGTGATATTCCCGTCTACTTTACTTTAGCCAAGTAGAGTCTGAAAATGATTGGGTAAGATCAATTTATATCTTTTATTCAACAGGCAGTATTGATCCTTAATAGCATCCATGAAGGAACCCCAAGTGGGTAAAACTACAAATAATGTGGATCCCTCTATTTATTTTTGCTCACATAAAGTCTCCCACCAATCTTTGACATGGGGGATGACCTTGAGGAGCACAAACATAATATTTTCTCTATCAAAAAAGTTGTGGATAGAAAAATACCTGCTTAGAAGGTTTAACCATTTATCTACGACATCCGCATCTATTTTACCTTCAAATATAGGAATATAAAAATTTATATGTACCTTGAAGGGGGGCGATGCATCCGCTTGAGGTAGATGTGTCACTTGTTGACAGTTGTCGAAGGATTTGTGCAAATTTATCCATCATCTCATTCCTTTATCACTCAAGGGATTCCTCAAGTAACATTTTGAAAGTATCTTTTTTCCCATCATATTTATTTTCTCCCAACAAGGAAAGTTTCTTGGGTGTGCAAGAGAAATTTTCATCAACAGAAAAAATCTCGAGACCCAACTCTATATACCCTGACCTCATCGGGGATATGCACTAAAAAAAATAAGGAGTAGACCTCCCTCATACCATTGATCCAGATTTATAATATTAACATGGAGACAGAGTGAATAATAATAGAGATATAGTAAAACTTGACTTCTATTAAATAAGAAATATGTTGAAACTGTAAAATGCAGACTGAAATAAGCTTGCTAGAATGGTGGCATCTTATCTTTGAGAAGATATGTGATGGCTACACTCATTCGCAATAAGATGAGTAAAATGAGGCTTTGAAAGCCTTTTTACAATAAACATGAATGCCAAAACCCTAAACATCCAAAAACCTAACCCTAGGAGATGAAGCACCAAAATTCATATGGGCCCCATTAGGGTAAGTTGGTACATCAACTTCCCAGGGTCATAAATTTTGCATATGATTTTTGTTTTAGGTGCACGATAGCATGTTGGAAAGGTCTATCCGAGGAATACACATTATGTTGTCAAATTCTAACTTCGTCTACATTTTGACTATGGAGAGCCTTAAAAACGTTTTTTAGGGCCTCAAAATGGACCCAGAAGTTCAGGACCTAAAAATTAGGAAAAACCTGCCAAACTGAGAAACTACCAAGATGAGCCAGTTAGAATAGGTGGGTGGTCACCAATATCCACCTAGATCAACATTAATATCAGAGGTTTTTGCAAGAGAGGGAACATATTTGGTATTGTTACTGGTATTTGATGAGGCTAGGGTTGAGGCTGTATGGCCTTGTTGCCTATTCGATTGGGTCACAAACTGTAGTTTTATGGATCCTACCATGCCATCGACATGGGTTCCTGGAGTTTGTTTTCAAAAATCATTCGATGATCAAGGAGCATGAGGGATCATATCATAAAGTGTTCCAGACTGGGAGTATACCAGATCTAAATATTGAGCATATCACCTGCTCTTTGGTGACAACACCTCCCATGGAGACATATCTAGCAATGGGTGGTAGGAGAGACTTTGTGAACCAATCTACCACGAGTTGGTCCAGAATTGGAGCTTTAATCAACCATCATCACTGCCTCCATTCATGAATGTGATCAAAAATATGAGTGCAGGTGGATTTCATAAGTGTGGTTAAAAGCTCGGTACTAATATTGAATACCAAATTATAAATTGGAAATGAGTCATAAACGACACAGAAAAAAAAATTAAGTCAACAAAGGAGTTTTGCAGTAGCTCAATATACCATTTTTCCATCGAACCTGTGAGAATTCTCAAGAAAAGTCTTAATTGAATGGAATCTTCCATCAAGGAGTTAGAAGAACACCAAAGATGGAAGTTCATTACATGGTTGTTAGGATAATCTCCAAGTTTCTCGTCAAACTTTGAGATGTTGGAGGGTATTTTGGAAGGGTTGGGTGGCTTGAACGAGGCATGTTGTATGGGATCGTTGGTCAAATGTGACAAATATGGCAGATCTAATCTAGCCAAAAAAGGAAGTTGTCATTTTGATTATGAATACTGGTAGTGTGGATGTGGCATCAAGGTACCAATAGAACCATATACAGGTTGTGATGGCATCGTAACACCTGGTGGTCCTCCCATATACTGTTTTTGAGGGGTTTGGGGAGTAGGAAGCATGGGTTCATGATTTGAGTGGGAAATAATACTTGTGAAGGGATACCTGTCAGATTAGGTTTACCCTATGAAGTTTTTACAACTCACAGATATGGTAGGCCAGTATAAATACCTGTAGGGCCTACTAGAATGGTCTACCCCCAGGCTTGAGGTTGGATTCCAATAAGGGATTATCCCCAAAATGGTTTCTTCCCCCAAACATGTTGTTTTCCCACATCTGGGAATTTCCCCTGATCTAGCTATTAAGTTGGTTGTTACCCCACAATTGGAGGTTTCCACCCCAGTTGATTGTTACCCCCAAGGTGTTTTTTTCCCCCATATTGAAGATCACTCTGCAACTGAGGGTTTCCCCCTAGTGAGAGGTATGGAAGAAATTCCCATTTGAAAGTTCGTAGGTGTACATTGAATAGTTGGTGTGACTATCATTGGGTTACCTACTTGACTAGAAGGGGAAAAATAAACTATGTGTCGCAAGGCCCGAGGAAGAAACATTGTTGGCCACCTAACTAGAGGGAAAAGGTTTAGAACATCCAAGTAAAGCACATTTTGTATACATATGTGCAGTCAAGGTGGCAGGAACAAAAATCTATTCATATGTGAAAGAAGTTGTGTTCGCAGGTGGTTGTGATGGGGAAACTTGGGTTAGTGATGTTCCCCATAAAGGATAAGTGTGAGTAGTATTGATATGTTCCAAAGCAAATATTGCAGGATCAAGTGGGGGTATCATTATTCCATATGTATAGTTATATGTTTTTGCATGCATGCCAGAAGATCACCTACTGTACATATAGGGTGGTAATAGGTAAGAAGAAAAATATTCAATAAATATTGTTGAAGGAAGATCAACAATTAGTGGGTTATAAGGACTAGTAAAACGAGGATTTGCGGGAGGGGTGGAGCCTTCCTCGATGATTTATACCTCCCATTCAATATGGTTACTCAAGGAAGATTTGTTCCCAATTTCATAAGAAATATTGTGTTCTTCAGGTTCCAACCCTTGCATTGTATGAGATATTCAAAGACCTTTTTTAGCCATGGTGAAAGTATAATAGAAATAATTATCCCTAAGGCCAACTATGAATGTCGAAAGAACACACTCCCAAGAAATATAAAGTTAACAAACCAAGAAAAAAGTAAGTGAAAGGATCTTTTGAATATGGGATATTAATCCGTCAACAAATATATGAGAAACAATTATGATAATCTTCACACAACATTTCCCTAAGGTGCAATTAAGAGGCCACAAGAAAATACCCTTTCGGTTCGCTAAAGCTAATACTGAACATATGTTGTAGGTACCACAAGGAATCCCCCTTACAGTAACCTATGTGGCTACATAGGACAGGTCACTAAGGTTACCACTTCAAAAAAAAGTGGTCGAGAGGAATGGTCGTCAGTCAAGACTATCTTGTGGGTGGGGAATACCAGGTCAAATCCAGACACCCAAAATTTCAAGAATGTTGGAATTACACTTGGGATGTCTGTTGGTTGTGGAGCCTGATTATATTCTTGTTTCATAGGTCTTTTTTTTAGCCGAGTTTATACCCCATGAAGAATGTACACCCCTCCACATGAAGGGGTTGCAGGGGGGCTCATCTCCCCGGCTGGGTGGTCTGGGGGCAAGCAGGCCCCCGAAGGGGTTCGGGGGTGAAACCCATAAAAGAGAAATTGCCTTGTAAATGTATATTGTAATTTCATAGTAAATCTGGACCGTTCATTATAAGGTCGCAGATATGATGGTAGAAGTTATGTTAGGGTTTGTTTCCTTAGAAGGAAACCTTCTTTTATGAGGGAAATGTATTATGTCTATGCTTCATTGAGAATATTGTATTCTGAGAGAGGATACTATGAGAGAAAGAAGAGTAAGTTACAATGATTGTGTTGTAGGTTGTGTTATCACACTAGTTTGTAGCTAGGAGTAAAGGCTATAAGGTAGAAGGCCAAACTGGCGTAACAAGAACCTATCCCACCCAATGTCACCATGATGGGTAGGTTCTTTCTCTTTAGGGAGGCTAGGCCCAAGGGAGACGTCCCCGGTGACCTGGGGTTTTGAAAGGGAAAAGGATAAAAGGACAAGGAAAAATTCCCCTTTCACAAATCACCGCCAATCAGATAGTCCCGTCCAAACAACCAATAATAAGGTATAACCAAAGAAAAGAAAAGCACCTGCTTGAGACAACACAACAAGGAAACTGATACGTGCAATCTTGGTTAGTACTTCATATAAATCAGTTACTGTATGATATTCAATATATGCAATTTAAAAGCAAATGGTGACGAAGTCAATGTTTACAAAATAGCAATGATAAATGTATCACTTGTCAATAAATACAAGAATGATATGGAATCCAATATAATCAATCAATACTCAGTCTAATAAATGCCTTCAAATACCATTCAATTTTATCATAGACAAAACGTTGTTGCATCAATGATATAATAGCAAGGGGCGACATCAACATTCAGGGTTAGTAGGTTAGGGTTTTGAGATTCAAAAGTTTTAAGAGTTTGTTTGATCAGCTTCACTTCAACATTTGAGGAATTTTAGATCAGTGCCTTAGGGTTTAATGGAGTCATAAGTGAAGGATTCAAAGGTTGAAGGAGATGAGATTTCAAAGGACTAGAGGGAAAAGTTTCAAGGTGCTGCTAGAGCAGGGCCTCAAAAAATAGAACCCTAGGGGAGAGAGGCTCACTCTGGTGTTGCAAAAGCAAGGCCTCGTGCTCTCTCCTCCTTCCCGGCAAATGACTATCTCAAAGACAAGATAAATAGACCAAGACAAGAGGGTTTGATGAGGGAGGTGTTTCTAAAGCAAGGCCTATAAACAAACCCTAGAAGAGTACATCCCTAGTGTAGTAGACCTAGGAAAGGACGTCTCACTCTCCTTGGCTCTCAAAAAGTACGACTAGCAAAGGGGAAAGAGAAACAAGGAGTGTAGCTACGGCTAAGCTCTCTTCCTCTCTTTCAATGGCTGAAAGTTTCTCTATCAGGGGACATGAGACAAGGACCTACTTATGTGCTTGTCACCTAGAGTTTTTATTCAGCAAATTATAAATACATGTAAGAAAATAATACTACAACCATTCAATCAAGAAGTTTTGTAGAAAAATACTTACAATTCATCAAGAAATAATGATGCAAACCCTAGTTGCAACACCTTCCTTCAAGAAAAACACCATAAAATGCCAAAAATCTCTTCTTTCAACAATTTTGCATCACTTAGTTCAGCCAAAAACCCCAATAGGGTGCTAAAAATCAGACCTCACTATGAGTGAGTGAATTTGTTATGATAAAAATGAGAGTGAAAACCCTCAATATATAGTGTATCAATGACCTAATTTGCTTTTTAGGTCATAAAATTTCGACAAGGCCGTAATACCAAAATAATATTGTGTTTACATTAAATGCTAAGTAAAACCCTAATCAAGCAAAAGGTGAGATGTCAAGCCCCTCTGAGGGATACGTTAGCCCTTTCTAGGGCCAGTGCAGCATCCAGAAACAAAATGTTAGCCCTCATTGGGATCTTCCAAACTGCCACACGTGCCAACCACCCTGTCCATCCGCCATATGCTCATGATGATGTCATAAGCCTCCTGGTGACGTCCTGGGTCATCTCGAGCCAACGTTCCACTACAAGTGGGTCAATCCCCCTAGGTCCAGCTCAGCCAAAGTGCTCCTGATGGAACATCCTCTTCTTCTCCGGTGAAAAGACCCTGATCCATCTCCATCCTTTCTCTGCCCCCTAAAGGGGTCTCAACATCCAACTGGTGGGATCTTCAGCCCCATGGAGGTCCGAAATGGTCATCTCCCCATGTGTACTGGTCCAAATGGTACCTGTCCATTGGGCATGGTCCTGCACATCAAAATCTACGCCCTCCATGGGCTCATCAGTCACAGGGATCATAGAAATGTCAATCACATATCATCATCAATATTATTAAACATATGCATAAAACCCCTAATATATCAATCAATAGCTCAAAGACATTACAAAAACCTGTTATACAAGATTGGAGAAAAGGACAAGGCGTCCTATTGGGCTAGTGTCCATAAGAAAGGAAAGTTTCCAGGAAGATCTCATCCAAGCCATGTAAGTGAGGTGATGTGGCTAGGGATTTCCAAACATGTGGGTGTAGTGAGGGCCAAGGATGCATAAGTGTTACCTGTGGGTGCCTTTGTAGAAGGCGAGCTGTACCTGTCATGGATGCATTTTTTCCAAGCCCATTCTTGCCTTTATTCTTTTTATTCTTGTTTTATTC
>SNQJ01S0080463.1:9862-36260 GCA_010110895.2 Picea sitchensis | reverse complement strand
AGGTCTTGTTTTGTTATTTTTCGAGTCCCTCTTGTTTCTTGCTGAGAGGATTTTTACTGACTTCTCGGGGATCCTTGGGCGAAGCATCTCCAGGTTTTATTTCTAGGATTTTGTCTTTTACCAGCTGCTTTTACCTTCTGGGCCTTTAGCCCCTTCTTCCCACGAGATAAGGTGCCATCCTGTAAATAGGTCAACCCAATTCCCAGACAAGGGGAGTGGGATAAATGAGTGGGAGATAAGATGAAACAATGGTTCTATGATGGGAGAGGACGATGGATTTTCAAAAATTCCCCCAGTGGAAAACCAAAACCTATGGGCACAGGCTTGCTAGGGCACCCTGTCAATTCCCCCAAGCATGGTCAAGTGGGAAAATGTAAGATCCAAGTAGTTGTTAGAGATAAAAAGAATCATATGCATATATTTAAAGGTTTTAATGATCAAAAGTGACACATACCATGATACCTGGACCAATTACCTCACGGAGCAAGAACCTTCTCTGATACAGGACCAAGTCGATGGTGATGGATGTTTTTGCTGATGACAAGACAAAGATAATGGAAGAAGAAAAAGATGGGCCCTCCAGGGCCATTCTCAGGTCAATCCTTCTCTCGATACTCCATGTCTAGGACCTGTGGGCCTCAAGACATGATCTCCTAGTTATCCCTAAAAAGCGAGGATAACAGGCTGTATCCCTTCATTTTTTTGGATAATAAAAATCAAGGACCTGGCAATTTCTCTGGTGGACATAGCCCACACTGGGTGAACCACATATATCTGTTTCTCTATTGTATTGTGTATCTTCTGTGTTTTATTTCCACATTTTATTTTATTTTATTGCTTCATGATCTTGTTTTTCTAACAACTGGTATCAGAGAAAAAGGTAACTCACAGGAAAAGAGGGTTCCTGGTTTGAGTAGGAGAAATGGCGGAAGATGGAAAGTTTAGGGTCGAGACATTTAACAGCCAAAACTACCAATTATGGAAGATTATTTATATCAAAAAGATATATTCCTACCATTGGGTGGAATAAAAAATAATTCGACGGACATGAAGGATGAAGAATGAGAGGTTCTTGACAGAAAGGCACTAGGAACAATACGGTTGAGCCTGACAGCATCGATGACTTTCAATATTTCGAAAGAAAAGACAACGAAGGAGTTGATGGACGAATTGGATAAACTGTATGAAAAACTCTTGATGTCCAATAAGGTATTTCTAATAAAGATATTATTTAATATGGATATTTCAGAAGGTGGGTCTGCTGCAGATCATTTAAATGAATTTAATACGGTTACTAATCAGCTAAGTTTTGTAAAAGTGGACATTGATGATGAGGTCAGGGCTCTTCTAATATTGTTCTCATTGCTAGAAAGTTGGAATGGCTTGGTCATGGATGTAAGTAAGTATGTCTCTGGTTAAAACACTCTAAAATTTGATGATGTTGTTGGTGTTATTCTTAGAAAGGAAATGCGATAGAAAATCATAGGTGAGACATCAGGTAATGGGTTAAGCATGGAGAACAGGGGAAGACAAAAGGATAGAAGAAAGGGCTTAGGAAACCATGGGAATTCTAGGAAGGGAATATCCAAATCCATACTGGGGAATATAGAATGTTGGAATTGTGGGAAGAAAGGACATATGAAGAAAGATTGCAAAGCTCCAAAGAAACAAAGAGATGGACAACAGGAGAAAAATCAGGAAGCAAATGTAATAGGTGATGGGTTACAAGATGCTTTGATTTTTTCTGTAGATAATACTTTTGAGTCTTGGGTAGTAGATTCAAGGGCTTCATTTCATACCACACCCCATAGGAAACATTTTCTAGATTATGTTCAAGGTGATTTTGGATAGGTTCATTTGGGTGATGATGCACCATGCAAAATTGTTGGAATGGGAAAGGTCAAAATAAAGAAAAGGAATAGAAACCAATGGTTGTTGAAAGAGGTAAGACATGTTCTAGATATAAGGAAAAATCTGATTTCAACAAGGAAGTTGGAAAGTGAATGTTGTATATCTATATTTACAGATAAGGTTTGGAAGGTCACCAAAGGATCACATGTGATAGCAAAAGGAGAGAAGGTAGGTACATTGTATTTATGTACTAGTAATATTTATTCTTCTATCTATTTAGCTTCTACAAGAGTGGATAAAACATTGTGGAATCATAGTCTTGGACACATGAGTGAGAAGGGGATGCATATAATTCACAAAATAAATTTGTTTCCAAATCTTAAACAAATTTATTTGGATTTTTGTGACCATTGTGTTTATGGAAAACATAAGAGAGTCAGATTTATCAGAGTTGGAAAAGAAAAGAAGACTGAAAGGTTAGAGCTTGTGCATACAAATGTATGGGGACCAACTTAGGTATAATTTCATGGTGGATCTCATTATTATGTTACTTTTATTGATGATGCAACTAGAAATACTTGGGTTTATTGCATTTGACAAAAATATGATTTTTTTGATACTTTTAAGAAATGGAAAGCTTTGGTTGACAATGAAACAGGAAAAATGTTGAAGTGTCTCAGATCAGACAATGGAGGTGAATATTGTTGCAAGGAGTTTGATGATTACTGTTCATACCATGGGATTCGTAGAGAGAAGATAGTTCCAGGAACACCACAAGAAAATGGTGTGTCACAAAGGATGAATAAGACAATCATGGAACGTGCAAGGAGTATGAGATTGCATGTTGGTTTTCCCTTACATTTTTGGGAAGATGTTGTACATAATGTTGGTTAATTAATAAACATAGGACCTTCAAGATCTTTGGATGGTGGAATTCCATAGGAGACATGGACAAGTAAAAAGTTAAACTATTCTTTTTTGAATACTTTCAGTTGTGAATCATTTGTCCATATTGATAAAGAAAATAGGACAAAGCTTGAGGAAAAATCCAAGAAGTGTACCTTCATTGGATACGATGTTAATGATTTTGGTTATCGCTTATGGGATTATAAAAATGAAAAAATCATTAGGAGTAGTTATGTCATATTCAATGAGAAGTCAATGTACAAAGATCAGTTGCAGGTAAAGAAACAGTAAAAATAAAAATAAAAATACACAATGCTTGATGAGATCACTAAAAAAGAAATTCCAAAGTACCAGAAAATCAAAATGTACAAAAATTTGAGAAACATGCACCTCAAACTCCTGCAAGTGTTTTTAGAAGATATACTAAGTTAAGTAGACCCCCTGAACGATACTCTCCTTCATTGTATTATTTATTGTTGACTGATTCTGGTGAATCAGAATGTTATGAAGAGGAAATGAAGGTAGACACTAGAAAGAAGTGGGAGAAAGTCATGAAAGAGGAAATGGATTCCCTGGTAAATAACCAAACTTAAGATTTGGTTTAGTTTCCTACAGGAAAAAGAGCATTGCAGAATAAATGGTCTTACAATTTGAAGGAAGAGGATGTAGGAAAAAAGAGGTACAAGGCTAGACTTGTTGTAAAGGGGTTTGCACAAAATAAAGGTATAGATTTTGATGAAATATTTTTCCTGTTGTTAAAATGACTTCAATTAGGACTATTTTAAGTCTTGTGGAAGTAGAAGATTTAGATCTTCAATAGTTAGATGTAAAAACAACTTTTATCCATGGGGATTTGGAGTAAGATATTTATATGTAGCAACCACATGGGTATGAGGTCAAAGGGAAGGAAAATTTTGTATGCGGATTGAAGAAGAGATAGTATGGCCTAAAAAAAGATCCAAGGCAGTGGTATTTGAAGTTTCACAGGTTTATGAAAAAACAAGGCTATAGTAGATGTCATTTTGATCACTGTGTTTATTTTTAAAATCTAGAAAATAGAAACTATATTATCTTGCTATTGTATGTAGATGACATGATTGTTGTAGGGTCTAATATGCAGGATATAAATGTTCTCAAGAAGAAATTATCTAATTCATTTGTGATAAAGTATTTGGGTGATGCAAAGAAAATCCTTGGTATGATAATAACAAGAGATTGGAAAAATCGCAATTTGGCATTGTCTCAGGGTGACTACATATAGAAGGTGTTGGAAAGGTTTAGAATGCAGAATGCAAAACCAGTTAGTACACCTTTGGCAAGCCATTTAAAATTAACCAAGGAAATATGTCCCAAGACACATGAAGAGATAGAATACATGTCCAGGGTCCCTTATTCATCAACAGTTGGTAGCTTGATGTATGTAATGGTTTGCACAAGACTAGATATTGCACATGCAGTGGGAGTTGTGAGTAGGTATATGAAAAATCCAGGTAAAGAACATTGGGAGGAAGTAAAGTGGATTCCTAGGTATTTGAAAGGTACCGTTACTCATGCATTATTTTTCGGAGGTTCAGACACTATTCTACAGGGATATGTTGATTCAGATATGGTAGGTGATAGAGATAGCAGGAGGAGCACCACATGGTATGTTTTTACTGTAGGTGGAACAACAATAAGTTGGATTTCAAAACTAAAAAAGGTTGTTTCACTTTCAACAACAGAGGCAGAGTATGTTGCTGCTACAAAGACTAGTAAAGAGATGATTTGGTTATAGAGGTTTATGGAGGAATTGGGAAAGAAGCAAGAGAATAACAGGTTGTACTATGACAATGAGAGTGGCATTCATCTTGCAAATAGCTCAACCTTCCATTTGAAGACTAAGTATATACATCACATGTACCATTTCATACAATACGTCTTGGAAGATGGTCATTTGAAGTTGGAAAAGATACACACTAGCCAGAATCTTACAGACATGTTAACAAAGGGGAGTAACCATGGAGAAACTGAGTTCCTGGTCAGTTTTAGTTGGTATTCAAGCATGAAGGTGAAGACGAGAATTTTTCTAGGTCCAAGGTGGAGTATAGTCCAATAGGTACAATAGTAGTATATTTGTTTTGATTAGTCTCCAAGTGGGAGATTGTTGGTTGTGGAGACTGATTATATTCTTGTTTCATAGGTATTTGTTTTCAACCGTGTTTATACCCCATGAAGACTGCACACCCCAAAATATTATACACCCCTCCATGCGAGGGGTTTGTAGGGGGAGATTGCCCCCCCCTACAGGGTCCAGGAGCAAGTGGGCCCCCAACGGGGGTTTAGGGGCGAGGCCCCCGAAGGAAAAGTTTCCATGTAAATGTATAATTTAATTTCATATTAAATCTAGACTATTCATTATAAGGTTGGAGATCTGACGATAGAAGTTACGTTAGGGTTTTTTTTACCTAGAATGCAACCTTATTTTATGAGGTTAATGTATTGTGGCTATGCATCATTGTGAATATTGTATTCTGAGAGAGGAGACTGTGAGAGAAAGAAGAGGAAGTTACAACGAGTGTGTTGTAGGTTGTATCCCTTCTTTTTGTTGGATAAAAAAAATGAAGGACCTCTCAATTTCTCCGGTGGACGTAGCCCACATTGGGTGAACCACGTGTATTTTTGTCTCTATTGTATTGTGTATCTTTTGTGTTTTATTTTAGCATTTATTTTTATTTTATTTCTCTGTGATCATGTTTTTCTAACAACGCCCACATATTGAAACCCCCAATACATGAAGTAGTCCCACCAGGAAAATGGAGAGGGGACATATCAACCACTTTATTAGCTTTACCTAGTGCTTAACTCATGTGTGAGGTGATCTTTCCTGGAACTGGTTTTGTTACTAATGGATTTTGTCTCATTAATTTTCCCGGTCTGGTTTAGCGACCTTGGAGAATTTACTCACTTTTTCCTAATCCAAAGGCCCTATCCTTATACTACTGTTGGTGTGATATAAAATAAAAAATGTCTAATTAATTTTAATAAGAACGTTGTTTAATTGTAATGGATTTTCCTTACTCAAAAGGGTGTACGAAGATGCAATTGGTGATGTAATGAGTTCACTCCAAAACCATGCAGAACGAATGAAATGCAAAGATTTTTCTTTGTATGAATTCTATCTGCGAGAAGGAGAAGAGATCTTTTTATTCTTAATGTAAATAAACACCCAAAAACATGCAAATTTAACTTTTCCTTTATCAAATGGAGAAAATTCAAAATTAAAAACTACCAAATTAATTTCCTTGAAATACCAAAACAAATACAAGCTCTAAAATATGTACCAAAAACACTCCACCTATGAAAGTAGGATGAAAAACTTTTGTTTTCTTCTTTCAGAATTGCATGAAAACTCAAAAGTGACTCTATAGAAAGGAGAAATAGGTGTCAATCAAAGAAACAAGTGTAACATTCAATGCAAGAAACATGGACTACTCTTTGAATTCAAAATGTGTTTTATATATGAGTCAAAGAAACTATAGGATACATGATTCTTTAAAATGCAATCTCAAACATGCTCCACCCACTAACTAGAATGCAATTACTTTTTGGTATTCCAATCCTTTCAAACGCAATGCAAATTTTTAATGCAACTCATTTTTTTCTCACTTTCAATCAAAATGAAAGGATTCAATGATACTTACAAATATCTCAAAAGTGAAAAATATCAATAAAAAAATCACCTAAGGAATAAAATATTCAACCACAAGGATGTCTTCAACACAAAAAACTCAAGCTTTCAATGGTAAAAAAAAAGTTTTCAAATGACTTGAAAACTTTTGCAGCAATGACTACTGGAGAAGATCTAAGAAAGACCCGTGAGACTATTAAAAACAAAAAAAGAATATATGGGATAGATTTTAAGGATGTCCCTTCAAAAACAACTTTTTAGTAGTTGAACGCTCCTTGTCAGTTAATATAGAGTGATCGATCGCACTGTGTACTGGGCGAGACTCACGACGGAAAGAACTGGTCACAATGCTCAGTGTGATTTTTGGGTGGTCGCACACTGTAATGGGGAAAATCATGACCAAAAGGGGTGTGGTGTCTCTATGTACATGGGAAACCAGCAACCAAAATCGTACAAGTGCAAAAAAAAATATCTAACAGATCTAGGAATGAAAGCATTCAAAGAGACTCAGAAAATACTTATGGGAAGAATGAAAAACAAATTGAGGCTTAAAATAGGCAAGGATGTTGAGAATATGAATTTAAAAATTGAGGAAGAAAACTAAAAAAACAGTAATGAGGTCCTCAATATGGTCGCCAGTCTGTTGTAGGATATATGTATCCTGCAGAAGTTACCTCCCTTAGGCTCTTCCTGGACCTAAGAAAAAATAGAGATACAAACAGTGGACCTTCCTAGATAAAAATCATACATTGAAATTATTTATAAGTGAATGGAATGAAATGGCTTACTTGGTCACCTGAGGGTTGTACCTGCACACTCCTTTGTTGTTTTCTTTGTTGAAGATGTCATTCCCTCTTGTCAACGTTAATATGCACACATGAATACATAAACAAAATCCTTTCATGAGATCAAATGTATCATGTATATATTTATGATAGATCTAATGATACAATATGAAAATCCTAATTCTCTCCAAAGATTATGATAATCATATGTAATCAAATACGGGGGAAATTCACATGCATCTTCTATTGATAAAATGAAATAGTTTACAACTTACAAATATGATATCCTGATGAAGTTTCTCCCAATTTCATTTACCAAGCTCCGTAATCAATCCAGCATTACAAGTTTACCTTCTCTTTTCATCCCCCTTTTTCCCATGAGAGACCCTCAATATATAGGATAATCGAGATAAGATGAAGGATAAGTCTTAGGCACTCAATATAGAAGGCTTCTGGAGGTTGAATTACAAAAAATATGAGCTTTCATCTCCTCTTTTGGTAACTAATTCTAATTGAGGAGTGACACTCTYAGTGGCTCCCTGAATTCTTGCAGAATGTGACCAATCACATTTTGTAACAGAACAAGGAGCGACCATCAAATTTGGCCATAGTATGTAAAAGGAAAACCTATGATAGAGAAAAAAGGTGGTGTGTACTCAAGGGAAAAATKGAAGGATTTAGTGTCTCGGACTGCTAACCTTGAGATGATGCCCATTATGTGATAAGGTGGCAAATTACTATATAATAGGGGGGGGCTTTGTATTTTGCAAACCATTGAGGGGGAGTTTTAAATTACTTGGCACATGCTACCACGTCACTTTAGTTGAAACCATGGTTAATTTTCACGGCTCCCTCCTCTTAATTAAATGTTGAGCATGTTGGGGGGATAAAAGGGACATAATCCTTTGATATTTGATCGTTAGAAACCGTTGGATCTTTGAGTTGTCACTTTCACCATAAAATATGAGACCTATACACCATAGTTGAATGTTATTTGACTTGATTTTTAGATATAAAGCTTCTCTAAAGGTAATATGAAATTCCTTTTAAATAATACTCATGACATACTTTAGGTTTTATTATTATTTAAAGTTAAGTCTTAAATAAAAAGACCCACTTCAAATAATAATGGTTATTGGATCAAAATAATGGAATTAAATAAAGACTTAGCTGCAATTTTGGGCTTGATTTTCATGATAAAAGGTTAAGATAAGGCTCAGAAACATAAATTGATGAAATGAAAAAGGAATATTTTTGGGGTAAAACCAAACTTAGCATAGATGATCACACAGAGATAAGGATAAATCCTCTAAAGACCCTAGGTAAATATAAATATTTTAAAATGATGAGTATGCAAAGGTATACCACAACAAATACTTATTGGACCAAGGATTGAAATCCCTGGATGACAGGAAATAGGCAGGTCATCCAAACATTTTGTGAAACTTCAAAAAATTGGCGATGTGAATCTATGTTACAACATAAAGACAAGGAATGGAAACACAAGGTAAATAAACACAATACAAGGCATGACAATATATTTTGAGGAAATACATGGAAAGACAAGACATGACATGGCAAGGAATGACAAGGCAAGGCAGGGAAACGATAGACAAGGCAAGGCAAATTAAGGTAAGGAATGGAAAGACAAGGAAAGACATGGAAATACAAGTCAAGGTAGGGAAAGGCAAGGCATGTAAAGACAAGGAAGGGAAAGGAAATGCAAGGCATGAACAGACAAGCCAAGACAAGGAAATGAAAGGAAAGGAAATAAAATAAATGACATGGAAGACAAGGAAAGGAAAGGAAATGCATAAAAATAAAGGGCAAGAAAAGCCAATCCAAGGAATGTTAATACAATCCAAGGTAACTAAAGGTAATTCAAGGCATGGAAAGACAAGGCAATGAAAGCCAAAACAAGGAAATGAAGGGAAATACAAGACAAGACATGGAATGGAAAGGAAAGGAAAGGAAAGGAAATGCAAGGCGTGAAAATACAAGGCAAGGAAATGGTTACAGATCCATGCAACATATTGTCTTCAAATCATGCAAATCTCAGGATTTTGTTATAGTCAACTACCAATCGGATTACCAATAGAATACCAGTCAACCTCCATTGGAATTAAATTGTTTTCCACACAACCTCATGATGACCTCTTTTCAGATAACATTTTCGACTTGCTTTTGATCACTTCGACTTAAACTTTCACTTCTAGTCAATCTACCTTGACTAGACTTTCATTGTAAAGAATATAACAACCCGAAATTATCCCACTTGTTTCCTTCTTTGCTAAAGTAGGAGAACCTAAAATTTTCTTCATAGACCCATGGAAGAAATTCCCATTTCCTTTCTACACCAAGAGAACTTGACATCACTTACAGACTTGGTGAAAGATTATGCTATGTTTTCAAACATGTCTACTTTCTCTAGAAACACCTTGCTTCTTTCCACCATGTCTCTTACGAAATGGTATTGTACATCAATATACTTAACATTGGAATGATAAGATGGGTTAATTGCTAGGAATATTTCACTTTGAGTGTCGCAAATAATATACATATCTTTCTGGTCAAATCTAATCCATGAACACAACCATTACATTCATACTACTTATTTTCTTCCATGAGTGGCTGCCATGTATTCAGCTTCTTTTGTGCCACACAAATACCTAAATATTATCTTGATATCTATCCAATACTCTTTTCCAAGTGCCGACACATATCTTCTCAACATTCCCACTGCATGGAAACATTCCCACTGCATGGCCATGTTTGGTCGAGTGAAAACCATCGCATACATCATACTACCAACAACACTTGCATAGGTAACATGTGCCATGTCCTCTATTTATTTATGTGTCTTTAGACACTATTCAACGGTTAGCTTTGTTGCCACAGAAATTGACACCTTTACAGGTTTTCAATCCTGCATGTTGAAATACTTCAAAAAAATTTCAATGTGTTTCCTTTGGTTCAACCAAAGCTTTCTAACTTCTTAATCCCTCTTAATATCCATTCCCAAAATGAAGTTTGTTGCACCAATTTCTTTCATGTCGTACTTGGAGGATAGATGCTTTTTTACATCCTTTATTGCATCCATGTTGTTTCTAATAAAAAACATGCCATTGACATATAATTCTACATTTATGAAACACCCACCTTCTTCCTTGGAATATATACAGTGATAATATCCCCTTCTCACAAATACCAAACTAAGGATGTATGTGTTGAACTTTTTATACCACATATTTGGTGATTTTTTTAGACCATAAAGGTATATTTTCAACTTGTAAACTAGCTCTTTCTTTCCCTTTAAAACAAATCCTTCAGGATGTTTCATGTAGATTTATTCTTCCAAGTCTCCATGTAGGAACCCCATATTGAAATCCATTTTCTCTATGTGAAGATAAAATGTTGCATCCAGAGACATTATTATTCTAATGGAAGTTAATTTTGAAACAAGGGAAAATATATCGTTGAAGTTGACTCCCTCGACTTCGGAATATCCTTTCACTACTATTCGATCTTTGAATTTCTTGACTTGACCTATTACATTCATCTTTTTCTTAAATACCCACTTACTCCCAACAAGATTTATTCCACTAGTTAATTCAGTAAATCCCACATCTTATTATTCTACAAGGATTCCATCTCTTCAACCATGGTATCCTTCCAAAGTATATGCTTTGTCAATTCAACTTCCTCCCCAATTGACTTGGGATCCTCGTCAGTGGAATTTAACACAAATGAAGAATGGAAGTCAAGTGAACTATAAATTTTGACTGGTTTTCTTACTCATTCAGACCTCCTTATAATCAAGGTTGGTTGCTCCACCTCTTCAACCGATTTAGTCAAGTCATATGAATCATCTTCTTCATTCCTTAGTTCAAACCTCAACTTCTCTATATTGTTCTCTATTTGAACCACTTCATACTCAGAATTCCCTATGACTTCTCTAAAGAAAACATCTATGTTGTACACTATTCTCCTTGATGCAGGATCCCATATCTTATATCTTTTTATTCCTTCTTTGAATCCAATGAAAATACACTTGACTACCTTCTTGTCCAACTTGCTATACTTTTCCTTGGGAATGAAAAAATACATCACATCCAAATACATTGAGATGTGAAAGTGAAGGATTATTTCCAAACCATACCTCATGTGGAGTCAATTTGACTAGTGTTGAAAAAGGAGACATATTCACCAGATATTTTGCAGTGTCAACTGCCTCTGCCCATAATTCTTATATGAGCTTGACACTACTGAGCATTCTCCTTACCTTGTCCATCAATTTTCTATTCATTCTTTAGGAAACTCCATTTTGTTATTGGGTATATGGTGTGGTATTTTTTCATGCTATGCTACACTACTTGTAGAACTAATCAAAATCCTTTCCACAGAATTCACCAAAAGTTTTGGTTCTTAACACTTTGATCTTCTTATCTTTCTGGTTTTCCATGAGATATTTAAAATATTTGAATTTCTTAAAACCTCTTATTTCTTCCTCGGGAAATATATCCATGTATTCCTGAAAAAATAATCTATGAAGGAGACATAATAAAGGAATCCATTATGTGAAGGGACTGTTACAAGCCCAAACACATCACTATGAACAAATTCTAGAATACCCTTTTCACTTTTCTCTTCATATGGAAAACTCACCCGATTTTGTTTTCCATATATGAAATGTTCACAAGCAATCAACTTCTAAATTACATTTAGGAAAAACTTCAACCATACCCTTGTTACACATAGCTTGAAGTCCCTTTTCTCCAATGTGTCCCATCCTCTGGTTCCATATCATGGTCGAGTCGATGTAACACCCCTGTTTCCCCCATCCTGTAATTAATCATAAATTATGATTTCCATGAAATGGCTTGGAAATATTGTAAATGCATTATTTTTTAATTTTAAACACCAACAATTGACTGATGGGTGAAGACTTAAAGTACAAGCCATGATATCACTAGTGGAATGAGAGGAGGCCCTAACAAACTAAAGGACCTCGAGACTTATTCATATTACTTCCCTAAGCTCTAATTTCAAGAAAACATAGTTAATAAGGGAGGTTGGTAGTTTACCAACCAACCAACCCAATGAATAGAAGTATGGAGGGTTTTCAAAAGGGACAGGAAGCGGTCAACTAGAAGACAGTAGGAAATATCACCATGGGTCCAAAGGATTGACCCATGAGTTTCCTTATGACAGAAGAAATAGAAGGATAGGTCGATAACCTGCCTAAGTCATGCGTGTGGTCGGTATAAAAAAAAATTCACACCTAGCTTAGTGTCGTATTCCACCTTCTAAAGTGTCACAAGTGTCGCAAGTGTTTCATATCTCTTTTCTAAGTTTTGCAATTGTGACATATCACTACGCAAGTGTCACAGCTACAATGGGGTATTTCACTAAGTTTCATGGCCTAAATATCATGATTTTCTAAGTATTGATACCTTGACACCATGAAAAAATCAAATGTCATGATCCTTAGTGAAATTTGTGGAGTAAAGCCATCATTTGGAGGTCGAAAACCCACTTTGTTCCTTATCATTTTGGCCTTGTTTGAGGAAGGATGCCCCTCTTCCCTCTATGGAGGAGTGTCCCTCCTCCTTTTCCAGTTCAAGGGGAGCATCCAGGATACCCTGTCTTCCACTCTGGTGGAGTGTCCTTGCAGTTAGAGAGGTTTCCACAAATTTGGGGTGGTTGGTTCGAGAAGGATCTGGGTTGTTTTCATTGAGATATAGTTCAACCAACTTCTTTCCTATGTTGAGAGAGGTCCATAACCATGAGGATAAAGTAAATCCAATCCATCAAAATAATCATCCATACTCTTTATTTACCCTATTGGTTAATCCTCCCTAATCATATATAACCAAGGCCATTCATAGTGCAAAAGGGGGACCAGACTAAGTATCAAACTGTTGATCTTAGGAGAAACTATCCATGAATGTGCATTCAAGGGATAAAGAAAGAAGATTGAAGGATTGTAGAATCATATAATGGTTGTAACATTTTCATTCTCTAATTAATAAAAGAACTTGGCATATTTATCATAAGCCTTCTTATTCATTCCTTCTATGTTTGATCACTTTGTTTAAGTTATCAATTGGTAGGTTTGTTATGATTTAATCATAGATAGTAGTAGGAGAAGGTTACTTTGTTCTTTCAGGATTGACTTCGCAAGGGAGCTTCTTGGATTGGGGCTCAACTACTGGAGCAACGAGGATGAACGTCATAAATAAGGTACACACATCTTTTCTCCTTCTCTCTCAACCCTGCCGTAAGAAAATAGAATGGTATGTTAGGAGGATGAGAGTGTCCACTTGTTAAATTTTGTCTCACTTGTATGAAACCAAAGTGACGGGAACTCAACCTATCCATATTTTATACACAGTTTTTCCACACCTAGATAAGTGTCGCATTCCACCTTGTTAAGTGTTACAAGTGTTGCATATCACTTTGCTAAGTGTCGCATGTGTCACATCTCACTTTGCTAAGTGTTGAAATTATGACATATCACTCTGTAAGTGTCACAAATGCAATGGGGTATTCCACTAACTTTCATGGCCTAAATATCATTCTTTTATAATTATTTCGATATTTACACCATGAAAAAATTACATGTCATGATCCCTAGTGAAGTTTGAGGAGGAAAGTCATCATTTGGAGGTCGAAAACTCACTTTTTTCGTTATATTTTTGGCCTTGTTTGACCAAGGACGCCCCCCTTCCCACTCTTTGGGAGCATCCCTTTTATTTTTCCAGTCCAAGGGGAGTGTCCAAGATTCCATGTCTTCCCCTCTGGGGAAGTGTCCTTTCATTTAGAGAGGATTCCATAAATTTGGGGTGGTTGGTTCGAGAAGGATATGGGTTGTTTTGGTTGTTTTCATTGAGATATGGTTCAAACACCTTCTTTCCTATGTTGAGAGAGGTCCATAACCATGAGGATAAAGTAAATCCAAACCCGATCCATCAAAATCCTCAACCATAATCTCTATTTACCATGTTGGTTAAGCCTCCCTAATACTATATAACCAGGTCCATTCATGGTGAAAAAGAGGGACTAGACTGTTAAAAACCAAATATCAAGATAACATAGAAAAACCTCAGAATAAGTACTCAACGCCTTGAAAAAGAGAGAATTTTAGATAATAATCCTCTTTGGGGTTTTACAAGGGAAAAACTCTATATGTCTAGGGTAAACCACAACCGACAGATATGACTGCAGAAATAAAATATATCCCAACAACGTGCTATATAAAACAATATGCAAGAGCGATAATAAATAGGCCTACCTTGTCCAGATGTTCGATGATGTCCACCATTGAGAACTTTGACCCAAATATTTATACCTACAACCAGTTCTCAACAAGAAAGCAGAGAAAGCATAGGGTGATAATATAAAAGTTTAACACATTAGATAGCATAATCCATTAATATACATAACAAATACACCCATGGATAATAACTCATATATTTGCAATATATCAATTGGACAAGAAAGGAGTATCTCTATTAATAAATGATCAGAAGAAGTGAAAACATTATAGACTGTTGTGTCGACATGGTTCGGAACCGATAAAATAAGTTCCTTCCAGCTAGGTCTCCACCACTTCAATCCTCCACCAAAGGCAAGCTCATAGAAGGGAGACAATGGGATTCTTCATCAATAAGGGAAGAGCTTTGGGGTTGAACATTGTGTTCAGACTTAAAGGACAAAGTGATGCAGACTCAATTTGAAGTAATGATTTCTCCAAAGTAACTTTGCTCTCAAAGTTCAATTCTTTATCTCCTTTCCATAGCTCGGAATTGGCCCATTTATAGCCTTCAAAATGGAACTGAAGGGCCGATTCAAAACGTTTCTAGTATATGGAAGGTCAAGGATCAGATATCTCCTATCATGACATGGAAACCCGAAATTTAATTTTCATTTTCTAGCACAAATCCCGATGTATGCGGGCTGTAGTGGATCAACTTGCGTATACGCATACTGTATAGTGTGCAAGATGCATACAAGTGGAAAAATATTAATTTTAGTCTTTGGAGTTTATCAACAGGGAAGATAACTCTACATAGGGAAATGGAATAAGGCCTTGTATGCAATATTTCATAGCGTGAGGTAAATCTTTCTATAACAGATGCCCCCTAATGTGTCAGGTCAGAGAAGTATCTGTGATGGCCGAAATACATTATAAATAACCCAGAAGTGGAGTGGTAGGGAACCAGCTAGATGAACTCGTTTCTCATTACATTCTGTACTGACTTTACATACATGGTTTCCAATAAAATTACACTGAAGATCCATGTGAAAAATATACCAAACAAGTGTTTATGGCCATGAATAGGAAAATACAAATGTGGTTTCATGCCAAAAGCTATCATAGTCACGAACAAGGCCCAGTAGAACCATTCTCAAAACCAATTTGAATATATCTGTATACCATGGAGTATAATTTGATCTCCCATGATCACTGAAGTCATATAGGTACTGGTTCAATGAAAAGGAAGCAAAAACTCAGGAAATTTGCGACCACATATTGATGTCTTCAAGTCTTCTACACAATCTACCAAGGGTGAAAGTCTACATCATGTGAATAAATAAGTTGAGGTTGAACATAATGAGACATCGTTTGATTACCGGTCATTGAGGTATATCGTTAACAAGCACGAGACAACCTACTAATAATGAAAGTAGGTATCAAGGCACCGAGTACATTCTTACAAGTGTTAATAAAGGATTTGGTGTCGATCACCTGAAGAATCCATCGATCAGGAGAAATTTATGTATTCCCAATTGTCGATGGCGAGAGAGCTTGCCACTGATGAATGCAAACCTCAAGGTACTCATAAGACTCTAGGTCTCGTTTCCATAATAAATGAGCTAAATTTGATGGAAAGAGACCCGCTAAAAGGAGAGAATTAAGGAATCTCTCATCATTTAGCACGAGGCACAAAGAAGGAGCTTAATGATTTGGTGGAAATCAGACGACGGACATGTTCACGAACCAATGACCCTGTGCATCTTTCGTGTGTGCCAAGTGAAAGAAGTACACAAAAATGACCCTTTGAATAACACGCAATGATGAAAACTATTGACAAAGGTGAGGAAACCACCAATAAGGCTAATGGAATCCAAGACACTACACAAATCCCAATGTGTGAATAGATGTCTTTCCGTCAAACACAAAGGAAACCACCCAGTAACCAATGATGAAATGTCAACTGTTGGGTTTAAGGTTACCTAACAATGATGAAAGTAGGGCTAGGGTGCATGATAGGACTACAATATCATGTGACTCTGAGACAAACTGAGGGTATGGTTGACATGCAAAGTCAAGAGTTCTAAGGAGTTTCTGACATAGGTTGATATACTTCCTTTGAAAAAGATCATAAGACATATGGAGGACTCTGACATCATAGAACCAATGATGAAACCATAAGATGCAGGAGGCATCAATGAAATTCTCTATAGGGATTGGAAGAGTAACCAATCGATAGAGAAGACTTTGTAAGGAGCTCAACTTCCTAAGGCCATGATAATCCCAAAATTATGATGATGAATTGACTCAATAACTTTGTGCTTTGTTCAAAGATGACACGAATACTGCCAATATAAGATAATACTCCCTTCCCACCCATCTTTTTTGTTTTTTCATAGACAAGTGAATTCTATGATACAGAGGAGGAAACAAGTGTCGCAAGTAAGAAAAACTAGTTCCAACAGTGGAACATACCTATTCTCAATGCAGGGAAATGTATGCAGGAGATGGACACTTGGGGGAATGTTCCCTCCTAGGTATATGGTGTCAAATTGCGAAGGATATAAAAAAGGATCTGCTTGGTTGAAGATGCACAAAATGTTGAGGCAAATGGTTTATAATGCAAAGCAAGAACCAGCTATAGGTTCAATACTACAAGAAAGGGCATGAGATGCAATCACAACTTCATGCCAAAAAATGTCCTTTTTTATGTATTTAGTTTACTTGGTGTGAAAAAGGGATAAACTTGTGTCAAATAGACATATTTTCAAATCCAATTTATGATGTGAAAGAGACAAGTTCACTCGGCAATCTTTTTGCTTTTTGAAAACGAGTCGAAAAAGAGATTAACTAAGAATCACGACCTTTCAAGTCCAATTTAACAAGTGTTAAAGGGAAAAAACACTCGACAATGTTTTTTCTTTTTAGACGAGTCAGAAAAGAGCTTAACTTGGAATTGCTCGAGACATTCTAGGTGGGAAGTCTCAACGGAGGTCAAGGATCCCATGCTGGACTTCTGTGGAATGTCAGTATCTTACAAATAGCCGACATAATCATGGGAAAACCCAAACCTCTCCAATTCGAGGAGGATAAAGCACTAACGGAGGATATAGTCTCAGTGATGGATCAGATAATGTCTCTCGCTAGGAAAGACATGGGCGTGGGCATTGAATACCCCACGAGGCCATCCCAATCGAAGGGAACCTCCTCGAGACTCAGAGGGACAGTACTCAGAGAGAGAAACAAAATCTCTCATTTAGAAGGTGCAGGATCAGGAACATTGACGACATGGTTGAAGGATGCATTACCCTCTACAAGGAGAGTAGAATTGACCAGAGATTGCACTGGTACAACCACTTCTTCAATACTAGGTTGAAGAGGATGCATGATAACAGGGATAGGGGATACATCACCCTCGACAACGGGGGAGAGTTCAGGAGAGGATTGCAGTGGCATTACCTTCATGTCAATCAAAGGAGAAACAGGGTGTGGGGAAACCATAGATGCCTCAGAATCTAAAGGGACCTTGGGTGAGCCCCATGATTTTGGTATCTCGACCGTAGCTCGATACAATCGAGTAAGGTGATATCCTTCGCATGTCCTTCAAAGGAATTTAGGCTTATGTATAAGGCATCAAGGATTTTCAATGCCCCCAACGTCATTCACAACGGCTGGTGACATGCTTTCAACAAGACAGACAGAGGCAAGAGAGTCATATCCTACATGATGTACAGAGKTTGGAGATGGGACATTTATAAGAYTCATGGTGACTAGAGTAACACCCCCAACATGATTGGYAGAGGTTGAGTGTGGGTTGTCAACATGACTTGCATAGGTTGTCGACCCATCTCCAACATAACTGGCAGAGGTTGGTGATGGAGCTCTAGTATGACTAATAGTGACTGGACTAGTGGTGAGTTGTGGCATTTGACACAAAGGTCCAAGGAAATATTGGCTTTGGAACATTGCAGGCTAGGAAGGATCCTGGTTTACCTCCTGTCCTTGTCTGGAAAGGTAGTATCCTCCGCCAAATTGGTCTGAAGAGGCTTGTATGGGAATCATCACCGAAGTCTACGAAGAGACAGAGGTATGATAACAATTATTCTAGTGAGGATATATGTTGCCCACTTGTGGAGGGTTTCTGTAAAGAYGGTAGCTCAAACCGTAAAAYGTATTCTCCCCATATGAAATACCTGGGGATATATGAGGACCTGTCATAGTAAAATTATTTGAAGGAACCGACAAGGTGGATGAAGGATACATGGATGGGGTGTAATAGGTAGAATATGCACCCGTCTGAGTGTTAGCTCTGAACAGAGTATGGCTAGGATTGGATCCGTAGGAGGGGAGGTTCCAACCTCCTGCAGTGAGAGTTGGTTGAGGGACATGACTCATATCGAAAGAAGACATAGGCATCGGAGCCAAGGTTCCCCTGGATCCATTGCTAGGATTCATATAAGTGGACCAGGGAGAGGATTGCATGGGTGGTGGCATATCAATAGGAACATGACTAGAGACCCAAGGCGCGAATTGAATATCATAGTTTTTCATACCATGAGACTCCCTGCTAAAGATAGGAGGTAACAAAATTAGTTATAAGGGCCCTCGTGTGCTTAAAAACTAGTCGGTCAGATCCCCCCAGAGAGGTAATCCTCCATAAATGTTGTGTGGTGTCCGACCCTTATCTAACCCAGGGTACCTGCAGAATAACCCATGCAAGTAACCTATGAGACACCTAAGTCAAGAAACTAATCAACTAATGTATAACCGATGCACATGCGAGCAATCCTAAGTCAGGTCCACTGCATGGGCAGGGTAGCAAAGACCGAAACCTTGAAAGCACTGCCTCTCATGGAGGTAAAGGAACTAGAAATATTCCTAGATATGAATAGATCCCCTTAAATATCTCTGACGCTAGGAAGTTATCGAGGGGATATCCCTTCAACCGAATTTGCGTGAACTCGTGATTAACTCCGATGTGAGAGAAGCCTCCTGATATTACCAATTATACATTGGACTTCTCCACTTCTTTTCTCAGACACATATGTTGATTTAATTGCCTTGGAGAAGTTTACTCACAAAATCCTATTCCAAGGCACTAAATCCTAGGCTAATTTTTGCACCCTAGAAAATAAAATCGTGACTAATCAATTTTAAATTATAGCGTTAATTTTAATGGCTTTGATTACTCAAAAAGGTATGGTAGTGAAAATCATGGTGTTATGACTCTAGAAGAAAAGTAAATATGAAAATAATGCAAAGTCCTAACTTTAACTTTCAATGAATGATATGCTTCTAAAAACCAATGCAATTTTCAAATTCAACTATGCAATTATGAAGTAAAATGCAATCTTTCACTATATGCACTAAGCTAATGAAAAAGTCTCCAAAAGACAAAAATGCCAAGCAATGCAAAATGCCTAATTTTTTGTATTTTCAATATAACAAAACTGAAAATGCATGGACTGAAAAGTAATTTGATATATAATCCTACTGTGTATAGAAAAATATAACTCAAATGAGATACCAAGCAACAAAACACCCAGATCAATGTACAAGGACAATTAAAAACAAAAATATGATGAGAAGGACTCTGCCCTAAAATTCAACCAAAAGAGGGTTTCCTGTCATCCCACAAGCACTCAACAGGCATTACAAAGACCTAAGAAGGCTCAACAAACATCAAATCTTACCCAACAACCATCAGACCCAACAAACAAGCAAGGAAAACTGATGTACAGGACTGTTTAGGAAAATAGAGCATATATACACATCTTGCAGTGAGACAGCCAACATATGTATGTGACTGTCAAGGGAAAAGGCATGTATATGCTTCAAAACAAGGCCAATCAAGGGAGAAAGGATGAAAACTTAGACCCAGAGTGAACAGTAACTATCAAGTAATGATACAACAAGAACCACAATAGAAACGAGAGCAATCTAAAGAGAAAAGTACTCCAAACCCTAAGAAAGAAGGTAAATCCCCAATATGGTCTCCAATTTTGTTATGAGGGATAAACTCTCTATGGCTACGATAAACCACAATAGATGGATATGACTGCAAAAATCAACTCTATCCCAACAACATGCTATATAAACCAATGTGCAAGAGAGATAGGAAAGAGGCCTACCTCGTCCATATGTCCTATGATGTCCACCATTGGGCACTTTGACCCAAAGCTTTATACCTGCAACAAGTTCTCAACAAACAAGCAGAGCAAGCATATGGTGATAATATAAAAGGTTAGCACATTAGATAGCATAATCCATTAATATACATAACAAATACTCCCATGGATAATAACTCATACATTTGCAAGATATTAATTGGATGGGAAAGGAGTATTTCTATTAATAAATAATCAGCATAAGTGAAAACATTACAGACTTACGCGTCGACATAGTTCGGAACCGAGAAACTAATTTCCTTCTAGCTAGGCCTCCACCACTTCAATCCTCCACCAAAGGCAAGCTCATAGAAGGGAGACAATGGGGTTCTCCATCAATAAGGGAAGAGCTTGGGGGCTGAACGTTGTGTTCAAACTTAAAGGACAAAGGGATGAAGACTCGATATGAAGTAATAATTTCTCCAGAGTAACTTTTCTCTCAAAGTTTAATTATTTCTCTCCTTTCCATAGCTCAAAATTGGCCCATTTATAGCCTTCAAAATGGAACTGAAGGGCCAAGTCGGAACGTTTCCAGTATATGGAAGCCCAAGGATCAGAGATCTCCTATCGTGACATGGAAACCTGACATTTAATTTTCATTTTCTGACACAAATCTCGATGTACGCGGGATGTAGTGGATCAGCCTACGTATACGCACGTTGTATAGTGTGCAAGATGCGTACAAGTGGAAAAATATTAATTTTATTCTCTGGATTTTATCAATAGGGAAGATAAGTCTGCATAGCAAAATGGAATATGGCCCTCTATGCAATATTTCATAGGGTGAGGAAAATGTTTCTATAACGGAAGGGGCAACCTCCTTATAGACCACATAAATTTCCAAATACAAGATGATTACAAATGAAAAGCTCTCCTTGGTATATATATGAGACTAGGAAGATGAGTCTCATATATGATTACAAATGAAAAGCTCTCCTTCTGTATAAAAGACTCATCTTCCCAAGTGGATTCTTCAGCAGGTAGTTTACTCCACTTAATGAGATACTCTGAAATGGATTTATTCCTCATCTGTCGAATTCTTGTGTCAGTGATAGCTTTAGGCTCCATTATGATTTTTCCTTCCTCATCAAGTTCTAGAAATATAGTTTGAACTGGGATCTTGACACCTATAACTTTATTTAAGAATGAAACATGGAAACTTGGGTGTACTCGTGAATATGTAGGTAACTCCAGTTTGTATGTCATAGTACCAATCTTTTGCAACACCTTATAAGGGCCATAGTACTTTGGTGATAATTTATCATCCTTCTTGTCTTGCTTGAGGGACATATGTTTGTATGGTTGTAGTCTTTAAAACACCCAATCCCCTACTTCAAAACTTATTTCACTACGATGATGATCTTCTTGTTGTGTCATGCAATTTTGTGCCATGGTCAAGTTGTCCTTTAAGATTTGGAGAACTTGTTGTTGATGCTCGATGTGATATTCCACTTATTGAATCTTAGATTTTTATTTTAGATAAGAAGTGATGGAAGGAGGGTGGTATCCATAGAGTGCCATAAATGGTGTCATTTTGTTGCAGTATGAAAGGAAGTGTTATACCACCATTCTGCCAAGGGTAACCATTTGAACCATTGTATTTTTTTATCAGAGACAAAGCAATGAAGGTATTCTTCTAGACATTTGTTCACTATCTCAGTTTTTCCATCAGATTGAGGATGATAGGATGAGCTATAAGCCAATTGAGTACCCAAATAAGAAAATAATTATGTCCAAAAATGTCCAGTGAAGATGGAAACTATCTCCATGAATTTGGTGGAAAATGTACTGGCTTTGAAGGGATGAGAGAGTGCACAAAAGTGTTTGTACTTGGTCAGTCTATCAACAATCACCATGATGACACTCTTTCCTTAAGACTTCGGTAACCCTGTGATGAAATCCATGGAAACCTCCTCCAAATGCTGACTTGGGATGGATAATGGCTGTAAAATACCTAGGGTCTTAATTGTTTCCACCTTATTTTGTTTGAAAACAAAAAATTCTACCACAAACCTTTGAACATCAATTTTAAGGCCATCCCAAAAAAAAATCTTCTTGACCCTATGGTAGGTTTTCAAAAATACTTAGTGCCCTCCTATCGGAGAGGTGTGCAATCCCAATAGTACATTTTGTTTGAGTTGGGATCTCTTACATAAATATAAGCGATCTTTGTACCATAGTGAATCATTTTTCCATATAAATGTATCTGATGCACTGGAATCCTGCTACAACCTTTGAATGAGAGTCCACACGTTTTCATCATTCTTCCATTCTGTAACACCCCAGGTTGTGAATCCCCATTTTAAATAATGTATTGTTACAATGTTGAGAGGCATGAGTGCCCAAACAATTATTTAAAGGGCCAATATGCCCAATAAATTTAATGCTTTGATCATTATTAATAATCAACACATCATTGGCTTCTAGACGGATAAGGACTAGAGTTATAGGGGCTATGATTCCACAAGAAAGGGGGCTTGAGAGGATAAATGTTGTTCCTATGTTAATTACCTTTTTTCCTAAAGGGAGGAATCAGTTACGTGAGCTTCTTGGGGAGGCCAGGAGGTTCTTGATTTCCCCACCAACATACTTAAACTTGCCCCTAGTTTGATTGTGGGGTTTGTCACTGAATTATTTTCTCCATCACCTTTGTGTTACCTCATTCTTACCCTCACACAATCCCATGCACTTACCTACCTCCTCCATCCATCCTCACCTAGGTGTTGGTCTTGAGAAGGGGGACCGAACTGCGAAAGAATTAGCCATGAGATAGTTGGTTGTAGTGGATGCTGGTGTGATCCAGTTGTTCCTTGAGGCCTGCATGTATGAGATGCAATGGCTTGTGTCCATCTTGGCTCACAGTTGTGAGTCCTGATAGTTCCAGCATTGCGATTCTAGACCAGTTTCTTTGGAGGCCTAAATAAGAAGAAGGACTACCTGAGGGACCGTGTTGCAGAGAAAGGTGGAGGTCCTTTATCTTGGGTGGTGAAAGATGGGTACTTGGATTGCTGTGAGTGTTGGGAAGCCTGTGAGAGCTTGAGAGATGTCTGGTTTGGGAAGCCAAATTCACTATGGAACCGTCCTTGTGGATTCATAGCCCTGACTTGGGGGTGACGTTGTTGTTGAGATTTGGAGTAGTAGTGTCTACGGTTGGGTGGAAATTCCTTGGTATGCAGCCAGTTGGTGTCATATTTCATAAAGATAAGTGCTCTCCATTGTGATATTATTATCTGTGTATGAATGTTTTTCCATTGTGTATTTAATTATCGTTAATTGAATCTTTATAACATGCATGCTTGCTGGATATTATTTTGCATGTCGTTAATTATCCTATATTATGCATATTTAATAAATAAAGAAGGTATCGGTATGAGAAAGAAGTCAAAGGGTGGGCTTCCAAGTAGCATACCCTGGCCTGTGGCTGGTGGGGTATGTTACAGATTGGTATTAGAGCCTCAGGTTGAAACACCAGGCCGGTATGGGCCAATTATGGTGGTTAGAGTCTCGTGGTCAAGATCGAACTCTGACCGTGAAATTGAAAAGCTCAAGAGGAATGGTGTTGCAGAAGCTATGCAGGAGAGGGAACGTCTTAGATCCTCTATAAGGGTTCGAAGGACCATGACCGTTCCTTTTGAATTCGAGAGAGATCGCCACTGTAGGATCAAGAGAGATCCGGGATTGTTGGATTAGAGGATAGTTGAACATGGTTCGTCCAATAAAAAGGAAGCAAGGTTAAGGTCGCGACCATTGGATCCCATTGGAGAGAGAGATCAATGTCCAGTAGGCATTGCGGGGAACCAAGTTGCATGGGAGTTAATTTCCCAAGTTGGTCCCGCAATCCAAACCACGGTTTCGCCAAGGGGTTATGTGTTAGTGCTAGGAGAATTGCAGGGAGAAAAGCAGGTTAATCCAAACCGTCGATGTGTGCCCCCACAAATTGAAAGGCATGCAGTGATGTGACATGTTAGCGCTCGAGCAACAAACCTCTGAAGAGACGAAGTAGCTGGGAACTGTCAATCTGTAGGAGGACACACATCCACCAATCGCATGCTCTGGATAAAACACTCTGAGAAAAAGTGAGCGAGGAGGGGGTTTGAAGTTTGAGACTTCCGAAACCCAAAGACCCGAAACGATCTGATCCGTTGATATACCGAGAGCCATGCATCGCCATATCCAAGGCTTCAGATGAAATCCAGTGGAGCCAGACAAGTTTTAAAAACTGAGATTTCCAAAACCCGAAGACCCGAAGGGATCTCATCCATTGATCTGCCGAGAGCCATGCGTCGCCAGATCCAGGGTTTCAGATAAAATCCAGTAGGGCCAGGTAGCTTTTGAAGTTTTAGATTTCTAGAGTCAGGAGTCCCGAAGGAATCGTAGACGTCGATCTGCGGGAGACACACATCAGAAGATTGTGTTATTTGGACAAAAACATTTTTTAAGGAAAGAGGTTGAAGTTTGATATCTCCGAAGTCTGGAGCCTCAAAGTAAAACATAGTCGTCGGATTGAGGAGGACACATGGAGCAGATCCATGAAATCTAGGTGAAGACCCAAACTGAATCTTAGTAGTCTGATCCAGGAGGACACATGGCAACAGATTGGCCAATTCAAGAATTCGGGGTTCGGTAGAATTGGAAGTGTGCTAGTATGAAAACTCCCAAAGTCCCAAAGCCCGAAGAGTCGAAGTGGTGGGGAACGATGACGTCACCTAGAGGTGATGTGGACCCAAAAATTCTGAAGTGATGTGGCTTGGGGACGTCACCTGGGATGGCGTGGACACATGGGATGTGTGCCATGTGTCAGTAAAATTTGAGCATTTGGAATATTGAAAATTTGATTAGAACATGACATGTGTCACCCACCTAATTGGGCCACACGTCCGCTTCCAGCATTTTTCCACGTGGCGACAAATCATGCAGTACGGAGACTGGGCACTCTAGATGAAAAAGATGTGACAGTTTGTGTTGGGTTGGAAACTCCCGAAGGCCGGAGTACATACCGACAGTTGATTCCAAAAGACATACGTCGAAGGATCGTCGACTTCGGGTGAAAGCACTATGGGAGAAAGTGCAGGACAGAAGTTTGAAACTTCTGAAGCCCGAAGAGACGAAGCGATTCACAACTGTTGATCTGTGGGAAGAAATGTGTTGATAGATCATGAACTTCAAGTAAAATCATTTTGGGAGGAGGCAAGCGAGAAAAGTTGATACTCCCGAAGCACGGAGTCCCGAAGTGGATCTCGATCATTGATCCTGATGGAGGACAAGGACCATTGATCCTGTCCTAGATGAAAGTTCTGAAGTACCGAAGCTCTGGACAAGCACTTTTTCAGTTAAGTGCAAGGTCATGGCTATGGTCATACGCATATTGAGAGCTGAAGGACGGAGAGCTAAGGGCCGAATTGGTTGTCTTCGAGACAGAAAGGTGCTAAGGAAGGATTTAGCCATGGTTTCTAGTCGTGGTCACCTGGGAAGGTGGTTTGAAGGAAGCGCCTGCACAGGATGAAATTATGTGTCAACTAAGGATAAGAGGACATTGTTATTTTCGGAGAATGGGGATATGGTATCCATGAACAAAAAAAAGGAAAGAGACTTGTAGCATGGTTTGGCAATTTTGTTTAACATATGCATAATTATAACAAAATGGTTGTTTGCACATTTTGCAGAATTAAGGGGCTTAAGCACATCAACTCAAGATGTGTATTGAGGAAATGGAAGAAAGTAAGGGAGCCTCCAGTCATGATAAGGAGGATGAAGGAAAAAATAC